>SJYV01022790.1:971395-1108185 GCA_006410875.1 Neotragus pygmaeus
GCACTGGGGTGGGGATATTATTTCACAAGGCAAAGCTTAATGATAAATTTTCCAATTGAATATGTTTACATGAACTGTCCAGCTTACAGTATAGTGCAATTTATTACTTGTCCTCTATACAAATGGTGTGATGTGTCTCTTTGTGATTTTCTTTTTTATGTGATTTCCTAATTAATCATAGCCTTTATAACTAGTTTAAAATATAATATTTCTTGTGTGTTTACCTACTGAGTCACTTTCCACAATAAATACACCTTGGGAGATGTTGGAAATAGTTCTGGAAGCAATGTGCCCTTAAATCCTTAAACTGAGATGTGCTGTGGCCTTTCCAGTGGGAATTATGGATACTGAAAATTTGGTAGTAGGTGAAAAACTTTGCCACAAGCCAAATTTGTATTAATACTATGTTTTGGTACCAAAAGGCAAGTAACATTATTCTAACCCATTTTTCTTGAGAAAAATGACAATACCTAAAGAACTGAAGCAATTTTGAAGTCACTTGCAGAGTTAGGAATGTTAATGGTTATAAAACCTGAAAGCTAAAAGGAATTTCCTGAAATTGTCTTGTCCAATAATATAAGGGATTCCAGATAAAGAGTTGCTTACTCCTGTGTTATAACTCCTGGGAATACAAGTCTACTCCCATGCTTGGATGTTCATGTCTCATAATAGCTTTCTTAAGAAATAGTTCCTTAAGGTTTAGCCTAATTTCTTCCTGTCTACATTTTTCATTCTAATAACTGTCCATTGCATAAGCACCTGCTTACATGCTAGTTACCGCAAGAGGCTATCTGTACTGAGCTTTTAAAATTCGATCCTACTGACAGTCTTATAGGGCAGGTGTTATACTCCTGATGTTAAGCTTCAAAACTGAAGTTTGAGGAGGTTAAATATCATGATCAAGGTTATGTAACTCATAGAAGTCTTGGAATGGATACTTGGCTGATTTCAAAATTGGATTTGTTTTGATTTTGTTTGGGTCAGTAGCACAAATTCCTTGGACCACTTATTGCCCTAGATCAACCATAATAATAATGGTAGGTGCACATACAGTGGAATAATATACTTCTTGGACGAATTCTGAATAAATGACTTCTGTGTGAAGTGCGAATGCTCTGATTATGGACAAAGTTATCAGTTCTCCTTCGGAGAGAAGGAAAGCCTTGGAGGAGAGTTGGGAGTTGAACGGAGTCATCGTGTATGTATAAATAAAAGGAAAAAATGGCAATGAGGCAAGAAAATAAACAAGGTACAATGTGGGAAATACCAAGAAGTTCTGCCAATGAATTGTATAGGATGTGAGAGAACCATTAAGAAATGAGCTTGTTAAGCTAGAAATGTGAACGCATTCCTATCTTTACAGCACTCTTTAAGTACTTGAGTCCCATCAGTGTCATGTCTTTAACTTAAAAGACCTCATTTCTTTATGTTCTGATCATTTTTCTTGGTAGGTGGAAAGGCCAATTTGGACGCGTGCTTCTAAGTAAGAAATAGACTTTGCTGGGAATAGTGATGTTATTTTATCACATACTTTATATTATTCAGTGGAATAAAAGAATTAGTATTAATTACCTAGGGTTCCCTGGTGGCTCAGATGGTAAAGCGTCTGCCTGCAATGCAGGAGATCTAGTTTTGATCCCTGGGTTGGGAAGATGCCCTGGAGAAGGAGATAGCAACCCAGTCCAGTACTCTTACCTGGAGAATCACATGGACAGAGGAGCCTGGCGGACTGAGCGACTTTACTTTTTCACTTTTTTTTTTCACCTAGGAGTTCAACGATTTCAATTCAGTAGGCTTTTCATTTAACTATTTATGGTTCTGGTTTAAAAACCCTATATTCTAGAGATATTATTTGCTAGCCAGGTTTGAAATATGATTACGATTACTTGGAAAAAGAAGACCTTGAATCCTACAAAATGAGGTTCTGCTTAAAAGGGATTAGGTTTTTTGTTTTCTGTATTTATTTTAGTTAAAATGATGGAAAACTAAGATTATTGTACTTGAATGTCAATTCAAAAATTTTAAAATTACTATAAGAAATTTTGTATATATTTACCTTTTAAGTGGCTTTTCTTTTTTCTAAAGGAGATAACTAAAGGAGTAAACCTCCTTCTAAAGGAGTAAACCTATGTGACAATGACAAAGCATCTTGATATATGGATACCACATTAATGTGCTATTGTTAGTCAATCTTGGCCTTTGCAAGACCTCTTTTTATGAAATAATGCACAGCTATGGACTTGAGAGAGTGGTAAAATAACAGTGAATTTGAAGTTGTAGAGGAATCGGGGTCATTGAATCTCTGGTGGTACAAGTCATTTCACTGAATGTCAGGTTTCTTACCTCTAAAATGAGTAGATGAAGAGCTTGGGCTTGGTGGGCTAATATCCTGCCTTTGCCACTGATTTGCTCTTGGACTTTTTGAGAAAGTTGCTTAACTTCTCTGACCCTTTCTTTATCTTTAGGATAATAATTTGGGCTTCCCTGGTGGCTCAGAGGTTAAAGCGTCTGCCTCCAATGCGAGAGACCCAGGTTCGATTCCTGGGTCGGGAAGATCCCCTGGAGAAGGAAATGGTAACCCACTCCAGTATTCTTGCCTGGAGAATCCCATGGATGGAGAAGCCTGGTAGGCTACAGTCCATGGGGTCACAAAGAGTCGGACATGACTGAGCGACTTCACTTCACTTCTTTACAGATTATGTTAGGGCTTCCCAGGTGGCTCAGTGATAAGGAATCTACCTGTCAATGCAGGAGCTGCAAGAGACACTGGCTCAATCCCTGTGTTGGGAAAATCTCCTGGAGGAGGAAATGGCAACCCACTCTGCTATTTTTGCCTGGAGAATCCCATGGACAGAGGAGCCTGGCAGTCTACAGTCTACAAGGTCACAAAGAATCAAACACGACTGAAATCATATATGCATGCACAGATTATGTCAAACACATTACAATATGTAAGATTCTTAGCAAAATGCTTGCCTTGTAATTAAAATACTTAAAAAACAAATGTCATTAATGGAAATGAAGGAGTTTTAAGACCACAGGAATGATGTGGGTTCCAGTTCCACCTCTCCTCCTCATCAGCTGTATGTACTTGACCTTGGTCACGTTATTTAAACTTTCTGAGTTTCAGTGTTTTCACTTAAAAAGACATCTCATGCATTGAGAAGTAAACGAAATCAGACAGATGCTCAGATGACTAATATACATGGCTTCCCTCTTACCTTAAAAATCAAACACAAGGCATCTAAAAGTTTGGATGAAAGGAGGCTGAGATGGAAAGTCTCTCATCCCAAACGTGGGATACAACTTTATTTCAGATCCTCTCTCCATGCTAAAAAGTTTTAAAGAGTGTATCACTTTTTTCTTGACTCCTATGGGTTAGGTTAGCCAGTTTTGAAATGAAAGTAATAGCAATTCAGTTCTTCAATAAATAGGTGTTCTAATGTCATCCTTCCTAAAAAGGTCAACATGAAGATAATTGAGAATTTCTGACATTTAAGTAAAACTGTTAACTAGTTTTACTCTTTATTCTATTTGCTCCTTAATCACAACACTGCTACTCTTGGTACAAGTTTAAAAGTGTTTTCTTTTGACCTTCACCATTTCAGTTAAATGATAAGAAATGTATTTTTCTCAAAAAACGTGGTATTTCTTTAACCGAAGATGACTACCACAAAAGGCAAAAGATGTTCCAAGGGGGAAGACTTTAGTATTTTGTAGCTTTCAGGTTATTCCATTTTGTTCTGTTTACGTCTCCCTATTATTCTGATCCCTCCCATTTCATGAAGAGTCAAGTAAAATTAGTGCTAGTTCTCCCAGTTCTGGTTACCTGATATTAATAGTTTTTCCCAATAGAATGTGGCATATTAAAATGAAAGTCTAAGTACTTAATGTCTCAAAAATGATGTGATATCTAGATGAAGCAGAGTGATGGCCAACCACCATTAAGTGTATATGGCTCTTTGTAGCAGTGTGCTCACATATTTCCACTTAATAGATGATAACATTTAGCATATGATATTCCAGTTGGCTCAGATGGTAAAAAATCAGCCTACAATGCTGGCAAGCTGGGTTTGATCCCTGGGTCAGGAAGATTCCCTGGAGAAGGGAATGGCTACCCACTCTAGCATTCTTGCTTGGATAATTCCATGGACAGAGGAGCCTGGCAGACTACAGTCCATGGGGTCACAAAGAGTCAAACACGCTTAAATGACTTTCACTTTGGACATAAGATGACTATGGGCTGAAATGAGTAAACATTTGCTAGGCTGAATTTTCAGTCTAACGTCTCAAAATTTTCATAATGTGAGTTCTATAATATTCATTTAACATGTATATGAAATATTTTCAGAATTTAATCTCTAATATCAAAACTGAAAGTATCCTTCACCTTTAAGGAAATAGAACTAGTCATTATTTTCAGCATAATGTAAAAGTTGATTGATAATCATAACTATTATTTTTTTGTCTCTATTGCCTAGATTCCAGGTATGCGTGTTTCTGTCTGTGGTCTGTGTGTGTGTGTGTGTGTGTGTGTGTGTGTGTGTGTCTTTATCAAACATTTTAGAGGCTGTGTTTCTTTTAAAATAACAATAATCTTTCTCTTGCCTTGTATTTATTTCTATCTGTGTCAAGTTTTGGAAACCAGTTATTGTTCAGTCACTAAGTCGTGCCTGACTCCTTGTGACCCCATGAACACCAGGCTTCCATGTCCTTCACTATCTCCATGAGTTTGCTGAAATTCATGTCCATTGAGTCAGTGATGCCGTCCAACCATCTCATCATCTGTTGCCCCCTTCTCCTCTTGCTCTTAATCTTTCCCAGTGTCAGGGTCTTTACCAGAATTGGCTCTTCCTATCAGGTGGCCAGATTGGAGCTTCAGCTTCAGCACCAGTCCTTCTAGTGAATATTCAGGATTGATTTCTTTTAGGATTGTCTGGTTTGATCTTCCTGCTTTCCAAGGGACTCTCAAGCGTCTTCTCCAGCACAACAATTTGAAAGCAATGGTTCTTTGGCACTTAGCTTTATTTATAGTCCAACTCTCACATCCATACATAACTATTGGAAAAACTGTAGGTTTGCCTAGACAAACCTTTGTTGGCAAAGCAATGTTTCTGCTTTTTCATATGGTGTCTAGGTTGGTTATAGCTTTTCTTCCAAGGAGCAAGCATTTTAATTTCATGGCTGTAGTCATCATCTGCAATAATTTTGGAGGCCAAGAGAATAAAGTATGTTACAGTTTCCATTGTTTCACCATCTATTTGCCATGAAGTAATGGGAACAAACGCCATGATCTTAGTTTTCAGAATATTGAGTTTTAAGCCAGCTTTTCACTCTCCTCTTTTACTTCCTCTTTTACTTTCATCAAGAGGCTTTTTGGTTCCTCTTCTCTTTCTGCCATAAGGGTGGTATCATCTGCATATCTGAGGTTATTGGTATTTCTCCTTGATTCCAGCTTGTGCTTCGTCCAGCCCAATATGATGTACCCTACATATAAGTTAAATTAACAGGTTGACAATATACAGCCTTGATGTACTCCTTTCCCAATTTGGAACCAGTCTGTTGTTCCATGTCTGATTCTAACTGCTGCTTCTTGACCTGCATACAGGTTTTGCAGGAGGTAGGTAAGATGATCTGGTATTCTCATTTCTTGAAGAATTTTCCGGTTTGTTGTGATACATGCAGTCAAAGGTTTTACCATAGTCAATGAAGCAGAAATAGATGTTTTTTTTTCTGGAATTCTCTTGCTTTTTCGATGATCCAGTGGATGTTGACAATTTGATCTCTGGTTCCTCTGCCTTTTCTAAATCCAACTTGAACATCTGGAAGTTCGTGAACATTTGAAGCCTGGCTTGGAGAATTTTGAGCATTGCTTTGCTAGCATGTGAGATGAGTGCAATTGTGTGGTAATTTGAACATTCTTTGGCGTTGCCCTTCTTTGGGATTAGAATGAAAATTGTTCTTTTTCAGTCCTGTGACCATTGCTGAGTGCTCCATATTTGCTGGCATACTGAGTACAGCACTTTAACAGCATCATCTTTTAGGATTTGAAAGAGCTCAGCTGGAATTCCATTACCTCCACTAGCTTTGTTCACAGTTATGCTTTCTAAGGCCCACTAAACTTCACGCTCCAAGATATCTGACTCTAGGTGAGTGATCACACCATCGTGGTGTGAAGAAACATTAAAGTGGTTCTTTTAGTATAATCTGGTAAGGCAGCAAGATCTATAGGAAAAGAAACTGAGAACAAAAATAACTGAAAGGAAAAACACAAGAGGAGTTACAAAGACAGATACAATCACAGATGCCAAGTAAGAGATATAATTGAAGATTATTACTGGATGGAAAAGTTGAGCTTTCCATGAACTGATGTGGTTTTGGAAGAAAATGGTGCTAGCTGGTGCTAGACTTTACAATCCTAACCTGAATTTGTAGGTGAATATATGAAGTGAGCAAACTGTATTGGAGCTATCTGCTTCTCTAGTATACTTGATTTTTGGCTGGATAATGCTGGTTTTGATGAAATTTTATGGCTCATCAAAATATTTATAAACCCATTTAAATTTGAATTTACTTGAAAGGTTGATACTTCAAGAGAAATTCCACACTGTTATTGTGTAATAAATAATCAAGAAAATAGAGATTCACCATTAGCATAGGAAGATGGCATGCATTCTAGAAGATTACATTCATCTAATATAAACCATTGTTAAGTATCCAAAATAACAAATGGGTTATATTAAGACAGCTGCTTGCACATGGCATGCTTTTATCTGTAAGTATTAAAAGTTAGCCCTGAAAAATAATCTAGATCAGACTAAAGGATGATCACTATAATATGCTTGAACTAATTTTGGCCCATTAGATGTTAACGCACGTTCTATATGCTATGTTGGCAAGATCTGGAACTCATTGTCATGTCAGAGTTTCAGACAAGCTATTTGGTTTTGGGTTATTTTTAGGCAACATAATGGGTCATTTGAAGACCTAATAATATGAGTTTTGTTTGGCAGATCCTATGTTCATATGCTGTTGATATGGATCATTTAGCCTATACTTCAATTACTAGGGGTTCTCTGAACTGTTTTGTAAATTTAGAGATAGTTGCTTTGATCCCGCCATAGAATAAAACAAGAACACCTAACTAAATAGCAACTAAATAGCCTTTCATCTTCCCTTCAAAGCAAGGGAAGAAAAAAAGTCATTGCAAAGTACTGCTCTTCTTGTTTCTTTTCTTAGATTTTGACTTCCCTGATCACCTGAAAGTTACTAACATTATTTTGACTTGCAAAGCCAATACTTGTAAGAACTTCTTCCACATGAGAGAGACTGAATTGAATGAAATATACTTTTTTTAAAGTAAGATTTTTGGGTAGTTTTTATTGTAATATTTCCATTCTCACAGTATTTAGATCTGAGTTTTTGCTTTTTGTACAAGGTAATAAAGAAAAAACGATCTTCCTTATAGACAGCATCCTAATCCCCAAATACTCATTAAATCTCCTCATCCATGCATTATGCCAGATGTCAGCAAGTAAAACTGTAAATCAACTCAGCAAAATGGGTATGTGGATTCTTCTTTTTTCCTTCGTGCTTCAAAATCGTAATGTGTGATCCAAAGGAGGCATTTTAGCATTGGCCTCATTGGGTGGAGTGGGACATTTAGAGAAGCTTCAGTTGGAACTTTCATGCATTAAGGAAATATATGCAGTGAAATCACTGAAAGGTATATATAGGTTCGACTAGAGTGTTCATTTGCTTTTCTTTTTGGACTGTTAAGAAAAAAAAAAAGAGTCTGTTTCAAATCCTATTTGTCCCTTATCTCTGTTTGTTCAGTTGTTTTTAATATCACATACTGAAAGAATTTCAATAGCAGTTTTACCATGAAGTCATTTGTTATCCTTCAGCAGGCTTTTGCCTACTGAATTGTAAAGCAGTTCTGACTATTTGCATCCTCCAGACGGAGCGACATATAAACACTCCCAGATATTTCTGGTAAGTAAGAAAAAATATCTTATTTGTCCTTTCTGTGAATAAATAAGAGAATGTCAAACTTTATAGACTAATAAATTTATATGCCAGTGGTGACATTGAATTTCTCATGGCCTGCAATGTCACAGACCCTGAGAAACACCATTTTGTTTGTTTGTTTGCTTGTTCCAAATGAATCTAAGTCAAATAGGAGCTCAATAAAAAGCCAGGATTTGAGTGTATTGTTTATGTCTGCCCAATATACTCATTCAGTTGCAATTTGCCATGAGGAAATACAATTTACATGTTTCCCAGGCTTATTGCACAGCAATTACTCACATACACAGGCTGCTCTATGTTAGAGAGAACTCTATGATGCCCTTTAGCATGAGTCTATGACCACTGCCCCCACCTTGAGTCTATTTTAAGGTTTTTTTTTTTTTTTATATTTCTTAGAGTTGTGGAAATATGGGCAAGGGAAAGGAGCCACCTAAATAACTTAACTTCTGCATAGAAAAACTTTTGATGTGTGTATATATGTGTACACATGTGATTGACTCAGAAATAGTACTCTACATGAGATAATTTGAACTGTATCAGTTCAAGCAAATCTTTATGCACTTTCTCAACTTAAGAGTAAATTTGTTTCTTATATTTAAATCGATATGGATACTGTAGGGTATCTAATCTTCATATTCAGTTAAATAATGACCTCTGCAACATCAGCAGTGATTGGTAGTTTAATACTGCTTTTGCACTTGCCAGTTTTCATGTTACAACTTCTAGTTTTTCCTAAATTAAATGCATTGTGCTCAAAACAGAATGACATCATATGTTTTATAAAGTAAACAAGATTAAATAATTTCACAGAAAAAAATATATATGAAGCACTGAGAATTTAACTTTGCTTACTTTGTATGTATATTATTCACACAGTCATAGCCAATGCTTTGCAACCCCATGGACTGTATCCCACCAGGCTTCTCTCTCCGTGGGATTTTCCAGGCAAGAAAACTGGAGTAGGTTGCCATTTCCTTCTCCAGAGCATCTTCCTGACCCAGGGACTGAACCTGGGTCTCCTGCTTGCAGGCAGACTCTTTACCATCTGAGCCACCAGGGAAGCCTTACCCATGTGCAAAAAAAGTCTTGTGAACTGACTAACTGAATACAGCCTGATTGTTTTCCACTCTGATTTTCTGAAAAAATAATTTTAATAAATAATACATAATATTTTTTTTCTTTCACTGAGGCTCTTAAAACAGAATTTAGTATTGTATTTGTCAGAACTGATTTGATTTCTGAAGAATAAACTTCTCTAAATGAGTTTTAGTATAAATACTTAAAATCAATTTTAATAATACTTAAGAATACATGTTTATAAGGGCTTGGAAATACAAGCCCTTTAAGTTATTACAAATGCACATCGTTATACATTTTCTCACATTGTGACATGTAAAAAATTGAGGTTCAACTTAGGTTTATTACTTCTATGATGATTTATTAGCAAAACATGTCTATATGTCCTTAATTTCTTCAAAAATAGCCTTTCTGAAATTAAAAGTACAGTGTATCTTACCTTCTATGAGCAGATATAGAGGAAGATGAGGTGATATTCATGTGTCTAGCAAAGTATGCTATGGCAAAAAGTACAAAGATATTTCTTTCCACATGTGTTTTTAATTGGAAATTATCACTTTGATATTAATTCTTTGGTTCAAGTTATATCTTTATATATGAATGTATTTGTATACATATGTAAAAATACACACACACTCACATGTAATGTCAAAAGTGTAGCCCAGCTGCTATATAGTTATAAGATCCAGGTAGATTTGCTATCCATGCAGACCCACAGAACATACGAGTTGGTAAGAACATTAGAGCAACTCTAATCTAATCTCCTTTTTTTATAGATTTGGTTTTATAGATTGATTATCAAATTTATTCCCAGAAAAGTTAAAATGGTAAAGACTAGATTGGATCTCATATCTATGGATCCTAAATCCTGGTATTTTTCCTCCAGACTGCCACGTTGATTCTGACATTTATTATATCAGTGAATTGCTTTGAAAAGCCTTAGTAGACTAACATTCAACCTGCTGCCCAACTACAACTGCAGTTACTATATATATATATACACACTATACACTATATACACTATACTATGTATATATACACTATATATATATAATACTATATATACACATACAAACATAGATCCATTTATATGTCTATTATATATGTGCACAGTATAACATACACTATTGTATATATGTGTGTGTGTACCATATACTAAATATATACACTATACAAACTGTATAAATATTGGTTTAAGTATTTCTAAAATCTAGACCCCAGTGTTTCACTTTTCAAAAAATAGTTCACAAAAAGTCTTATTTGAAGCTCCTTTCAGTTATTAAGTCTCCCAAACATCTATCTTTTGTTTATTGACATGGGCCTCCCAGATTTCCGTTCTTTTTGTTCAACTGTAGTAAATTTGGCATTACAGGATGATATTCGATCCTTGCTTCCTTTATAGAGTTGCACCAAAGTCAATGAGAATTTTACACAAAAATAAAAGGATAAACTATGGCCCTGGAGTAGTCATTTAAGACTGCAGAACAGACCCCCAAGACTAAGTTCAGTGCCTGGTAAGGGGGTTGTGCTAAATTTAACATTACGGAAGAGTTTCCAGCTGTTGGCTTGCTATGAGGGAGGCGAGCTGCTTTTATGACTGATTACTGTCCTCAGGAGAAAGAAAGAAGTGGAGCGATGCCACATCTCCAATTCGTAGAGTTCCCTGCATATTTTGTGGCGCTGATTTGAGAAGGCTCATAACTTTAATGTCTCCCTTTATCAGTTGTCATGACTCTCAGCTGAAAATTCTAAGACCTGGGAAGAGGAGGACAGGAATGGATATAACTCTATATGTCGAACACACTATAATAAAATAAAATTACCTTTTTGTAAATTTCACACTGATGATAAGTCCCTTGTGGTTTGTCACTATTGCTAAAGTAACACTTCTAGACTTTATTTGCCAGCTGTACTTAAAGATCGGGGCTTTATGTTTTTAAAAATGTCATCTATTCCTTCAATCACTTGTAAGTCCCCTGTAATCTCTTTTTAATGTAAGCACACTGGAGTTTTCCCTTTTGTTTGCTGCCCTTGCATTATTTACTTTGATCTGCTGTGAGAAAATCTGAAAGTGTGTTGTCCTAAATGCTAGCATCTCACCAACAAGATTTGAGGCCTTGTAGTTCGCCTGGAAGAAAAGGCTCTTGTGTGAAGACGCAGGTTTTGTTTAGTTCTCTCTCCCTGGTGGGAGCCTTAATTGCATTTTCTCTCTCTCACAGTGGCTGGCTAAGGAGTGCCTGCCTTCCCTGCTGATGCTGAAGTTTTCAAGCTCTATTACTCTGTGACGGAGAAAATTCCTTGGTCCAGGAAGAAAAGGGTCAGATTAAAAAAAAAAGTGTTTAAATAAGTATTGTCAATTTACCATTCACAATAAACAGAAAAGAAGAAACAATAGAAAGGCTTAATGTTTTCCCCTTGAAATTCTTGTAGAAGTTTTATGTAACCAGCTTATAAAACACCAGATTTTAAATATCATGAAGAGGCTCAGTCTTCAGAGCAAAGAGATTAAATTTAGCGATAACCAGTAAACAAACAAATATTAATTTGTGTCCTTTCTTAGGCCTTCTACGTGTCTTTTTATCTATCAACTATCCATCTATCTATATATGATTAAAATATATATTCTGAAGGCTATCTGGAGTTAATGTTGATTATTGACATATATGTCATTTTCAGCTAAGTTTTAAAGATTTAGTTTTATTAACCTTTCACTTTCAATTTTGACTTTCTGAGTGATGTACTTGAGTCGTTACATCAGAAATGAATACTTTTTCTTCCCAACTGACAAACTATACTTCCCCTTCGCTGGCTTTGAAGCTATGGATGCCATGTCTGTTTCCATTTTCTGTATATTTCATCTTAATAGGATACAAGGCAATAATAGCATCTAGTTAACATTTTCAATTTCAAAATATCTTAAATATAAAAGCGGTATTGATATTTGTTCATAAAAATGCTTGTTTATTGTTTGAGGCTTAAATGTTTTTATGCACATATTCATAAACTACTTGTGTTTTTGAAAACCTCTTTATATTCTGACCAAAATGGTTTACTCAAACATGTATTTTATTTCGTAAGGCTTACTCCTAAATCTTGGTATGTTAGGTTTTCTGCTGTCTTCTTAACTTTTCCATTCAAAAGCTGTGCTCCTTCTCTTCTTGTTTCTTCTCCTGTAGCCTCCTTATATTCTACCCTTTCCCTGTTCCAAGTAATTTTTCACCAATGCCTGCCCCTCATGGTACTTCATGATTTCAGTATGATCTCTGTTACTTGTCTGTAAATAAATTGAGAGAGGGACCATTTTATCCAGAGATAGCTGTGGAATTTTTGATGGATAGTTGAGTAAACAGTGGAAAAATTCATGGTTGGAAATAGTATAGGATTGTTTAGTTGACAAGTGAGTAAGAGAGAAAAGAGATGTTGAAGAGTTTTGAGTATCTGAAGAGAAGGAAGATGCCAAATGGAAAATGTGAAGATACCTTTCTAGAAGTTGGGATTATAGATTTCAGCTCTGACTGTTCTCTCCCATTGGTAATCACTGGGCCTTTGGGGCTTTGTCCAATGAGCTGAACTCAGCCAACAGAATCTTTTCAGCTATATTGAAAAGCAGTGATGCAACATGTGAAGTGAAAACATCTCCTGATATAAGAGTACACATGGCTTTAAGAACACATTAACATTATAAGACAGATGCGATTGTCATTAAACACAGCATCGGGAAGCCTATGTCTTGCCTTGTTACCTTTAAACTGATTTATAATGTAAAGAGAAACTTCCAAAAACTATTTTAAATGCATAACATACATTTGAACACTGGGTACTTTTTTGGGTTGGTTTTAGGATGGTGATTTTTGAATGTTTACAGTAATCACATTTGAGTCCTAAACAGGATTGTTTTTTTTTTTAATTGAATGATTACCTAACAGATGACCTAGAGAGGCATACTTCTCTACTTTTGTTCATTCTAATTAGTGAAAAATAAAATACAATTGAGGCAAATAAAGATATAACAGGATTTCTCAATAATTTTGAAGAGTATATACGTTTAAGCTTGAGAACTCAAAAGCTAATTGGACCGTCATTAATTATGTGTTTCAAAACACTCATATTTTAGACTGTCAAAAGTGAAAATAAGGAATGAATTGCATTTTAGGGAGTTCAAAGGACTCAATTAGCATATTTCATTTCCCTTGAATCTCATTATATGTTTTAATAAATACCTCTTAAAGTTCCTCCTTTTTCTATTTATCATCATCTACATATTTATTTCAGAAGGAAGGGAGTTGTCAATTAGGATCTATACGTTGCTGAAGTCAAAACAGATCTAGATAATTCAGCAAGTGGCTATTCTACTTTTCAGCACATTTTATTATGATAGAAATTCTTTATGATGAAGGCTAGGAAACCTGATTATTTTTTTAAATAGGTCAAGAAATGGATCAGAAAATCTGCAGGGGATTTATCTCTGTTTCTAGTACTTCATAATGACAAACTTTCTTTGGCTAATGAGCATGTCTTGATGAATTTGAATATGTAGAGAAGGGGTAGGAGAGGGCAGTGGACTTCTAAGAGAATTAGTATAATTGCAGTGATTGAATTCTAAAGATTGGAAATAGTTTGAGAGAGGTAAAAAAGTGACAGGCCCCAGTTTGTTAACCCATATATATGCTATTTTCTCACGTGAAAGGGTGTAAATCTCATGAACATTAGGGAAAATAGACCGTTTTATGTACCAATTTAGAACTAAAATTTCCAGTAACTCTCTGGCCTTAAAATTTCCTATTTGCTCTTACTTACAGGAACACTGCAAGTGTTCCATTTTTATTTCAGCACTGTTAATACAATTAGCCATTTTCTAGGCATTGACTGAAACAGATTCTTGAGTATATGTGTATGGAATGGGCACTATTTTGCCTACAGATTGAAGTCCTAGTAGCTATAACATATCTTAAACCTAGATTGGAAATTAGTTAAAAGACACTTTTTATATATGTTACTTACGTATTCATATACTTGATATCACCATTACAAATCCAACTATTATGTTCAGATGTTCAAAAAAGTTAAATAGACTTTATTGCTGTCCTTAAGGTCTTATTTTTGTGTTAATACTTATTTTGACTTTGGATTACCTTGGCAAGTCTATCCTCTGACTTCTAGAGTAAGAGCCAAACTTATTAGTCTGTAAAGACAGTAGAGTTAATACTATCCTGTTTCCATTTTTATGCCTCTCAAAAGGAAAAATCAATCATCCTTAGATATAACCTAAATAACATTTTGTAACTTTCCTTATGTTTTCTTTCATTCATTGTTCAAATGCCAGATCCAGTGACATTTTGTGAAACTTTTTATGCCCAGTTTCTCTGAGCAGGAATTAAATGTACATAGAAAGGTATTTATATTTCAATTACTCCTTTTATAATCTGTCCTATATTTATTCTCCTGTGCCACGTGGTCATAGTGGTAAAGAACTCACCTGCCAATGGAGGAGACCTAAGAGACATGGGTTTGATCCTTGGGTAGGGAAGGTCCTCTGGAGAAGGGCATGGCAACCCACACCAGTATTCTTTCCTGGAGAATCCCATATACAGAGGAGCCTGGTGGGCTACAGTCCATAGAGTTGCAAAGAGTTGGGCCTAAGAGAAGTGACTTAGCATGCATGTACGCCCTTTCTGTTAAAGATTGTGGACCTGGAGGGCAGGTACTGTCTATTGTCATCTCTATGTACTGGTTATCTGGAACAATATCTGAGTTCAGTAGATATTAAATTAATTCAATCCTCTTTAGTGACTATTTAAATGTCTTTAATCTTACATATGGGGACCTCTGTCTATGCTTTGATAGAAAAAATTAAGCAGGGTTCTTGCCCTTGTTTTTATATAGTACCAACTAAGCTTCAGCTATTTCTTGTCTGTAAGAAAATTTAAAATCCTATTGCTAAAAAAATTTGAAAGTTTAAGCTAAGAATGAGAATGCAAATCAATAGTGATTAGTTAGCTTGCATTCATTTCTGTTGGTGTGTGTTGCCTTTTATTTTATTTTTTTATAAAGGTGTCACAAAGGATCAAATTTAGATATCTTTACCTTTGAGTGTTAGATCTAAGAATCTCTTACATGCCATAATATTTATGGTGATAACATCCTTGCTCCTTTTTCTGTGTGCTAGTGCATGTGAATGTGCATAAGTGTGTGTGTGTAGGCCACTGACTGACCAGTTCTAAAGTAGCACCTTTGTTATCTTTGATCCTGTCCTTTACTTGTCAACCAGTCTCTCATTATTGATTATTCCAGTAATAAGACTTAAAGGAAGTTGAAGAAGTTCTGTTTTATTTTTTTTAATGTTGTTAAAAACAGTCCTCTTACTTGGAAGGAATTAGATAAAATAATTTTGATTTCAGTTAAAAAATTCAATCCGGCCTCCTGAAATAGCACAACCTGATAATACATCTTTTTTACATTAACTTTCAAAGATGCACTAATAACTGTCATAAATAAATATCTCACTCTTTGATTTTCTAAGATTGTTAGATATGAGAGGGAAAGTAAGAAAGTCAGTTAAATAACACACATGAGTTTAGTGCCTACCACATTATGAACTAAGGAGAAAAGGGGTGTACATAGATAGACAGTTTTTGACTTGACGATTTTTATGGACAATTCCTAAGTATAGTAAGAACTTTAATACAAAGCAGTTTTTGATACACATTTTGCCAGTGGTATAAGATTGCATAAAAGGAAACACAGAAATAAGTGGTTGTAATTGAGAAGAGGTGACCAGAGTTGGGAAGGAGGGAGACAAAGAAAGGATATCACTTGAAGACTTCAAGAGAGTATTCTGGGAGAAGAGAAGGAAGGAGAAAGAGTAGGGGGAAAACAAGTAACTCTGTGGCTCATGAAACAGAACATATTTTGGCTTGTTATTTTCATCAATTGAACTTCTGTTAATAATATGGTCCTAAATGTTTGCATGGTACTCTGCAAGGATTAATTCATTGCAGGTAAGTGCCTTAATCAAAATATACCTTGTTATTTTCTGCATCTTATTTTCTAAATTATGATATTACATTATAAGTTGTTAAAATATAATCATGATGTAAAATATTAGTTGTCAAAATATACCTGTTCTTTTTCAAATATCTGTGAATGGATGAAGTCAGCATAAGGTTGACTAACTCTCGAAACATTTTTTTGCTGGTGGGCTGCCATCTATGGGGTCACACAGAGTCAGACATGACTGAAGTGACTTAGCAGCAGCAACAGCAGCATACTCTCAGGAAGTTTGGCAGATGTGNGTGGTAAAGAACTCACCTGCCAATGGAGGAGACCTAAGAGACATGGGTTTGATCCTTGGGTAGGGAAGGTCCTCTGGAGAAGGGCATGGCAACCCACACCAGTATTCTTTCCTGGAGAATCCCATATACAGAGGAGCCTGGTGGGCTACAGTCCATAGAGTTGCAAAGAGTTGGGCCTAAGAGAAGTGACTTAGCATGCATGTACGCCCTTTCTGTTAAAGATTGTGGACCTGGAGGGCAGGTACTGTCTATTGTCATCTCTATGTACTGGTTATCTGGAACAATATCTGAGTTCAGTAGATATTAAATTAATTCAATCCTCTTTAGTGACTATTTAAATGTCTTTAATCTTACATATGGGGACCTCTGTCTATGCTTTGATAGAAAAAATTAAGCAGGGTTCTTGCCCTTGTTTTTATATAGTACCAACTAAGCTTCAGCTATTTCTTGTCTGTAAGAAAATTTAAAATCCTATTGCTAAAAAAATTTGAAAGTTTAAGCTAAGAATGAGAATGCAAATCAATAGTGATTAGTTAGCTTGCATTCATTTCTGTTGGTGTGTGTTGCCTTTTATTTTATTTTTTTATAAAGGTGTCACAAAGGATCAAATTTAGATATCTTTACCTTTGAGTGTTAGATCTAAGAATCTCTTACATGCCATAATATTTATGGTGATAACATCCTTGCTCCTTTTTCTGTGTGCTAGTGCATGTGAATGTGCATAAGTGTGTGTGTGTAGGCCACTGACTGACCAGTTCTAAAGTAGCACCTTTGTTATCTTTGATCCTGTCCTTTACTTGTCAACCAGTCTCTCATTATTGATTATTCCAGTAATAAGACTTAAAGGAAGTTGAAGAAGTTCTGTTTTATTTTTTTTAATGTTGTTAAAAACAGTCCTCTTACTTGGAAGGAATTAGATAAAATAATTTTGATTTCAGTTAAAAAATTCAATCCGGCCTCCTGAAATAGCACAACCTGATAATACATCTTTTTTACATTAACTTTCAAAGATGCACTAATAACTGTCATAAATAAATATCTCACTCTTTGATTTTCTAAGATTGTTAGATATGAGAGGGAAAGTAAGAAAGTCAGTTAAATAACACACATGAGTTTAGTGCCTACCACATTATGAACTAAGGAGAAAAGGGGTGTACATAGATAGACAGTTTTTGACTTGACGATTTTTATGGACAATTCCTAAGTATAGTAAGAACTTTAATACAAAGCAGTTTTTGATACACATTTTGCCAGTGGTATAAGATTGCATAAAAGGAAACACAGAAATAAGTGGTTGTAATTGAGAAGAGGTGACCAGAGTTGGGAAGGAGGGAGACAAAGAAAGGATATCACTTGAAGACTTCAAGAGAGTATTCTGGGAGAAGAGAAGGAAGGAGAAAGAGTAGGGGGAAAACAAGTAACTCTGTGGCTCATGAAACAGAACATATTTTGGCTTGTTATTTTCATCAATTGAACTTCTGTTAATAATATGGTCCTAAATGTTTGCATGGTACTCTGCAAGGATTAATTCATTGCAGGTAAGTGCCTTAATCAAAATATACCTTGTTATTTTCTGCATCTTATTTTCTAAATTATGATATTACATTATAAGTTGTTAAAATATAATCATGATGTAAAATATTAGTTGTCAAAATATACCTGTTCTTTTTCAAATATCTGTGAATGGATGAAGTCAGCATAAGGTTGACTAACTCTCGAAACATTTTTTTGCTGGTGGGCTGCCATCTATGGGGTCACACAGAGTCAGACATGACTGAAGTGACTTAGCAGCAGCAACAGCAGCATACTCTCAGGAAGTTTGGCAGATGTGACAGAAAAAGCCATCAGAGCTAGATTTTGTAAAATGGAATCAACAGCTTGCTGAGAAATAGGAGCAACTTCTTTTTCCAAATCTGTTTGGAAAGATTTGAAGTGTTAAAATTAAATACCCCATTAAACTCCTTTTTTTTTTTTTTTACTGTCAACTTTCCTTTAGTAACAGTAGATGAATAAGTGGCATGTTAGATCACTGTTGCACCTAGGATAATGAGCCTACGGAATATAAAGGATGAAATTTACTCTTCTCCCAAGTTATGGATTTTGGAAACATTCTTTAAGTAGACTTGATAAATACACTTTCTTTTATAACTATTTCCCAAATGTTTTCTTTTATACTAACTAATAATTTGTATGGGCTTCCCAGGTGGCTCAGTGGTAAAGAATCCACCTCCAGTGCAGGAGATCCAGGTTCAGTCATTGGATCAAGAAGATCCCCTGGACAAGGAAATGGCAACCCACTCCAGTATTCTGGCCTGGGAAATACCCATGGACAAAAGGAGCCTGGCGGGTTACAGTTCATGGGGCCACAAAAGAGTTGGACATGAATTAGCAACTAAACAACAACAGCAATAATTAGTATATTCTATAGACTCATGTTGAGAATAATGGCAATATTGTTTACAGTCATTTAAAATTTTGAATGACTAGCTGAATTCAGCAAGTCTGTTACTGTTTGTCTAATGAAAAAGAAAGAACTTTGGAGAAAATATAACCCCAGTCCACAAGTTTGGATTAATTTTCATTTTTAAAATGTGGACAGTATAGATGCTGCTGCTGCTAAGTCACGTCAGTTGTGTCTGACTTTTTGCGACCTCATGGACTGTGGCCCTCCAAGCTCTTCTGTCCATGGGATTTTCCAGGCAAGAATAATGGAGTGGGTTGCTGTGCCCTCCTCCAGGTATCTTCTGGACTAGAATCTTAGCTCTCCTGCATTGCAGGCAGGTTCTTTACCTCTAGCTCCACCTGGGGTGGTTCATAATAATTATATATAGATTCATATAATCTGTTAAAAATCAAGGATATTATAACTGAGAACACTTCCTTTCTTATTCACAGAGAATTTTCTTAGAACTGGGCAATGATACTAAGTCCTATCAACGTCTACAATGTAGACATGAAAAATCTGAAAATTTTGTCCATTTAATCTTCCTATGATGTAAATATCCTATTCCCATTTCAGTAATGAGGAAACTGAGACTCACTGTTCGAGTTACAGAATAATTTGGTGGAGACCAGGCCTTGAGTCTTGAACGTCTGAATAGGAAGTTTATGCTCTCCTCATGATGCAGTTTTAAGTCTTCCAGAAGGAGATGGAGATGACCTCTGAGCTCCCTGTGACTTCATTTGATGAAATGCACCTGAAAGTAGCAGAGGGTAGTTGCCATAAATATGGGAACAGGACAGTGAAATGCGTTTGGTAATAGGAATTATGGGGTGCTGCGAGCATAAAGAGTAAAATTTTAGTGGATGATTAAGATAGATAAAGACTGTATAGGCTTGGAGAGCTTTCAGGATGCTTATCAGATGTTTTCATGTTAGGCCAAGAGGCTTCTGAAATTTCTGAGATGGGGTGGGAGTGGGAAATAAGGAAGGAAGAACAAGTTGTACAGATGAAGTCAAATGAGAAGTCATTTAGTGGAGGTGAACGATAAAGACTGAAAAGGAATTACCAATGAGTTTCAAAGTAAAAGCAGGAGTAAGTAGGGTTTATTTGGGAGTAGAAGAAGTACCAGTTTCCAATATGGACAAGGAAGACTCAAAACATACTTTTTATTTTTGTTCAGTGATGAAATGGAAAGGTATGTAAGAAGGTACTCCCCCTAGATTAGATGACAGCAGTAAATAAATCATTTCACATAATTTTATGAATGGTACATTTTTGCCAAAGGCAAACGATCCAGGATTCCAGGAAATCAGAGTTTGAAATTCTTTTCTTTATTGCTTATAATAGTATCATCCAATCTAGAAGCATTGGAATAATACTATACTATGGAATAATGTTGCACAATCAAATTTTTAGACATCAAATTAATAAAATATTGTACTAAAATAATATCTAAAGTTAAAATGAAACATTATTTAATTTTTCTTAAGTGTTAGAATTAAAAATATATAGGAACAATATGTATTGGGCTTGTATGTGAAAATTAGTCCTGTTAACTCTCACCCATGTAATCCGACCATTCAAAAACCTGAAAGTCAAAAGTTTATCTGGAATACATCCTATAAATAGCAGTAAAATGTGGTCTCATGATGTTGCTGCCAACTCTGATTGTGAAACATTTTAGTGTCGACTATTTCCCTTATAGATTGTGCCCATTAAAAATGTTTCTGCTAAAATTCGTAGTGTAATAGTGACTTTGAGAAATACACAGGAAGGAAGGAAATGTTCGGTCAAATTACTGCTTAATTATTCCAAAGCTAGAGTGACTGGCTTTGTTTTGCCTTCCTTTACTGAATAACTTCTGATGCAATCAAACTGAAAAGTCAGGAAATTAACTTTTATGGAAATTGAGTCATGCATTAAATGCATTTCCACTTCTGATACTGTTTATTTAGTAACCAGTAAAACTGAACTGATGAGTTGTACCATGAGTTGAAGGATCAGTACTTCAAATAAGCAATGCTGCTTCCTTCATTATCCCTATACTTGGCTGGCCAAGAAGTCTCTAGGAATTTTGTATTTTCATATTGTTATTTGAAATAGAGACGACAGTGCTTATGCTAATATGATTTTAGACTTCTTAGTTACGTTTACCTGCAATGAAAAAAAAAATGAAATATTTTCTATATACTTCCTATCGTTGCTTCATTTTTTCCTTTTCTTTTGTAGTGGTCTTCAGATAGCCTTAATAAGACAAAGGGAAGTCTGCCACAACTACATTCGGTTTAGACTTCACATTTCACAACTAAGATCATGTTACATATAAATAGAAAACAGCTTTCTATAGCATTGCTAAAATACATATGTCTTTGTATGAATGTGTATGTATGTGTCTGTTCATATCTGTATTTATTGAGACTCTTGAATCACTACAAATATTATAGGACTTTTTGTGATTATCCTGAGACTGCAAAAAGTGGAAAAACTATTTTCTTTCCTAAATTCATGGCACAGGCTTAATTATTTGGTTTGCCTATAGTATGGACATATCCCATGATGATTTTTGTTACCTGTTCATGTTCTGTAGTTTGTCAGTGTGTGGGTAACACATTTACACCGTCTTTCAGCCATATCTTCTGGTGGGAATAAAGGTGCAGATTCCATATTGCTTCTGATCTGGCAATATTATTTTTAGAGACTTAGAAACAGTGGTCCTCCTAATTGTGGCCTATGTTGATGCATCATCAGTTTAGTATTGTTGAAAGTTATAGTGACCCATTTTGTCTCTAGCTATGTAATCATGCCTTACAGTTTTCTGACGAAAAGTTGGATTTGTTAGAGTATAGTGCCTTTCTAGAGTATTTAAGGAGATATATCTGGAAAGTGTGTTCTAGAATAGACAACACTGAGTCTAATGCAAGAGCACATTGACTTGGAGTTAGATTAACCCAGGAACTAGTCAAAAGTTATTCAGCTTTTTAACTTAAACATTCTACATCTGTAAACTGTAGGTAGCAGTAACTTCCTCAGAGATGTGGTGTCAGAACCAATTGGAATAATGTACAAGGTTTTTATTGTATAATATGCAGTCAAGAGATGTTTGTTCCTTCTGCTTCCCACATAAAAAATGCTGTTTTATTGTAGTGGAAAAGAAGACCATCATCACTTCCACTCTGACACCTGCAGAGTTCCTTATAGCCTACAAATGCAGGGAGCCATTTCCATCCAAAGAAAACTGTATGCTATATTTTCAAGCCTATTTGCATATTGGTGATAGAAATGCTCCATTCTATGAAGTAGAGACAGAACCAGATCATTGTGTAATGTGTTAAATATGGAATTAATTTTGGCAATTAATTTTTACTGCCTTAGAAGCTAACTTCTTGATTTTCTGCATTTGTTCAGAGTAAAGTATAAGTGGTACATTTATGGTATAAATTCTAGTAATGTCTACCAATTTGTAGTAGAACCATACTGCAATTCTCACTGATTAGCATGAACATCAGAAAATATGATTTTTACTTCAGGGTACTGTTAACCCAGAGAGTCACTAACATCATTTTGAAAATGTGTTTGTTACAAACATTTGTTTGACGTTAGACCGGCTCACTTTTTGCTGTTGTGTTTTTGTCATGGTTTTTTTTGGGTCTCTTTTTTTGGACTGACAATAGAGTGACTGGACTGCACCATTACTCTATTTATAGGAAATAAAATTAAAGCCTTAAAGACAAATGTGCATAGTTTGTGGACAAATGCAAAATAACAACCTTAATGGAGATTATTTGTATGCCATTTCCATTGGTTTACTCCAAAGATATATTCTCAATGATAATAAAGTAATAAAAGATTGTTTTCACAGCTGTTTGTCTTTGATTACATATTTCTTTGAAGTACTGTAATAAGACAGACTTTGAACCTGGAAAGAGATCAAATAATGAATTGTTCTGCTTTGTGAAGCTTAAGAAGGGATTTTATTGTCGAAACATATAGTGCGACATATTTTTTTCTTCTAACAGTTAAATAATGGTTGAAAGTACTATGAGATCATTACAGATGGACTAGATTAAAGGGCTTGGGGCCAAGTGTTAGTGATCCTTACCAAAAAATTGGTGCTTTAGTTTTGAAAGTTGTGTTTTATAATTACCAAATATTTCATTGGTTTATATTTGAGTTAAAATAGGGTCTTATAAAGATATTAGAATATATTCTCATATTTATAATACTTTTGTCTACAGATAATATAAAACTTATAGTTCCTTAATCCCAAGAGACTTATTCCAAATTTTTTTTCCACTTTAGGTTTAGGCAGGTTAGATTAATGTGATTCTGTTAAATAAAGCTAAATGTCATTAGATAAAAGAACATTAGCAAATATAATGTGTTTTTTCTTTTATCTAAAATAGCAATTTAGAAAATGCAACAAAAAGTTCAATTTTACCACTTTCAATAGATTTTCAAATGTTGCTTATTAACATAGTTATAGTTGTTGTTATTTCCACCAAAATTTTCTCTTAAAAATTAGTTAATATTTGGGGATAAGCAGACATGTGTTAGGTATTATGAGATAGTAGAATTAGGCATAATCATTGTGATGTTTTGTTTTGATTCAACCTAGGCCGTCGGGTCGCAGACATTTGGACACAACTGAGTCAGTGAGCATCCATACACAGGATGTGTATATTATATAACGTGATTGTAAAGCATCAAATGGTAGTAGAGTAGCCATTTCAATGTCATACATTATATCATTAAAGTTACTTTGAAACAAAAGACTATTTTTGTAAATACTTAACACTTCCTTATTAGGAAAGTGTTCACATTTCCTATTTTAGAGTGAAAGGATAACATTTATGTGTATATTTTAGGATCTAATTCAGTTTAATATTTTTTCCAAACTAGTTTTTGTTGTATTTAGAAAAAACTTTCCTCTTTGTTTAAGGCATAAAGCTTTCAAATGATAATTTTCCTGGAATGCTAGACAAAGGAATATTGTAACTTTAGAGATTTTTATGATGAAGGTGTGTTTAAGAGATGTCACTTTGATATTTTTACATTATGTCCTACATTTGTCAGCTAAAACCAGGATATTGCCTCAATGAGAAAAAGCATGTTCTGCACTTGTCAAAAGGCAGTAAGTAATGATTAAAATAGCAGTGTGAAACGCTAGGAGATTAAAGTGATGCTAATGATAAGTGAGAGAAGAAAAGGGCAAGCTATATTTTAATCCCTGAGAGAATGGTTAATGACTTCTATTGCCTGAGATTAAACTAAACCTGTCTCATCAGCTTTTTCTGCCTGGTGAAAAAAAGCTCTCTGCACTTTAATTTATTAAAGTCTTTTAAGGAAGCACATTGATCTACAGAGGTTAAACTTTTAAAAATTGTGCAAAATACACACAAATGCTCTAACAAAAGTGTGATTTTGTTGCTTTTAGGCATGCTCACAGATTTATAAAGAATTCATTGTCTGTGCCTTAGTATGTTTAATTAAAGAATATTAATTGCTCAAATAAAAGATTTGTTCCTTCAAAAAACCAGAGCATATTCACATTACTGAGTAGGCAAGGGGCAAGTATATTGCAGAGGATATCAGTCTATATGAAGAGATTAAATTACAGGAGTAATTATGGCCTTGTTTGTTTGGAATAATATGTGTACTGTTCAGAAAAAGGAAGTCCTTTTTCTAAAAAACCTTTGAAGACTCTGGTAAATAATAATCTTTAGATGGATCCATTTTGATAACTTTGGTTAGTATATTTTGTGAATTTTAGTTTGTTTGACAATCTGATTGGTCGTCTAACTCTGGCATAGGTTGTTTTTTTTTTCTTCTTTTACTCATCCTCAGCCATGATATCCACCTATATTCAACTGACATTAATCTTTCTGTACGTGATACTTACCTTATCCTAGCGGGATAAAGCTTGTGTGTATGAATGTGTTTGTGCACATCCATGCACTAAATGATGTGGACATAGCAAGATGGAAAATTGTAAAAAATTGACCCAATCCTTTCTATGAGTTTGCAGGCCATATGCTTATCATTTACCAACACTAAGTAGTAATTGTTTTAGGTTATCTATCATGAACAGAATAATTTCCACAAGATCAGATCATAATAGTTCACTGATTTATTGTTAGAAGAGGAAAAAGTTACTCTGAGAGTCTAACACGGTATACTTCTAGAGTTCAGTAACTACTATCATAGTTCAAAAGTTACTGATTAATTGCAGTAGTAGATTCTTGTTTGTACTTGAAAACTCAAATGGCCTTTTAATTCAACTATTTCATGGCAGGGTTGTATCTAAATTTAGAAGAAATGTATCATTCAATCATTTGGGGCAACATTTTTTGATTTTGCTTATTTTTTATTTTGGTGATGATTTTTTTTAAAGAAATTACAAAAAATGATTTATTATAAAACTGTATAAATGAGCTATAACTGCTATAATGAAGAAATGCATTAACTTTCAGTGAGTTAAATATTTATATGTAACTATTAAAAAGTAAATATACCATTCAGAAATAGTATAAGTAACTATTCAAACGTATTTTGCTATTCTTTTTTTTATAGTAAGACTTGTTGATATTATTTATTTTTTATTTGGATTATAGTTGATTTACAATATTGTGCTAGCTTCAGATGTATAGCATAGTGTTTGTTTAAGATTATATTCTATTATAGGTTATTAGAAGATATTGGGTGTAATTCCCTGTGCTATACACTAGATCTTTGTTGCTTATATATTTTGTATATAGTAGTTTGTATCTCAATGATGATATTCTCTGTAATTTCTTTACTAATATTCTTCAAATATAAGTATATTTCTTTCAACTGACTAAACAGAGAACCGTAAATAAGATCTCTTCTAAAATTTCATTATCTAAAATATTTTTAAAACTTCGTCTTGTACATAACTTTTTAGGCTAGGCAGTTTAAACGCAATACATTCTTTGATGTTAATGAAACACCAATTTTTCTGAAGGCCATGTAACCCTAATGAGCAGCTTCTTATAAAAGAACATTTAATCAAGGTTTATTTTTAACTTGTTTAAACAGATCTAATAGTTTGTGCTGATTTCATTTCAGTATAATAATTGCTAGCAATCCTATTAGTAAGTCCTGGTACAGGGAAGTTAACACAAATTCCAATCTAATGAGAATAGTGTTACAGCAAAACCATGTAGTCAAGGAAAGATCTGTATTATATTGGACAGAGGCACCTGGCTATTCTGTCCATAGTTTTATTTCCATAAAATTCTCAGTCCTGAATTAGTAATAATTAGTGGATTTTACTAGCTTTAGTTAACAAAGATTCATATTTCCACTATAAGGGGGAAAAAGTTAATGTAAACAACACTTAACTTTGAGGGGGCATTTGAGAAAAGACATTATATTTGCCACCCAAGCATATTTTGGTATGGCTTATTTTCTTATAATAAAAAACTTGTTATATACCTTAGTTATACTTTGCATCTAGAACACATATAAAACTCAATCTTTGAGTACTTTTCTCTTTTCCTTCTTGAGGTTCAGGTTGGAGTAAATCAAATGTTGCTGGATTTTAGAACATATATTTTATAACTGATGGAATTAAAGGACAGTTTAGACTAGCAGAAAATTGCTTTTAAAATAGGTGACAAAAAGTCTGGTTAAGAACCAAATGTATTAAATATCATTAACTTGCTTTGAGAATTGGCTTAAAACAACATTATGATACTTTAGGTTGTTCACTGAATGTGAAGATTTCATTACATTCAAGAATGAAATCACAAAAGCCAGAAGGAAGACTCTCTTTGACAGCGAAAATAGAAAAAGGCAAAGATTTCAGGCCTGGTAATGAAGTGAATATCTGGCAAGTTCAGGTTATAATCTTTTAAACTTTTTATTACTTAATATGACACAGTGACATTTAAAATATGGAGAAATTGAAGATAAATAATATGGTGTGAATGGCAGAATTGATTTAAAATTTTAAAGCTGTACTAAAAGTATTCTAATGCACTGAAGGGCATTTGTAAGTTATACATTGTTTATAGGTTTCTGATTAGAATCCCAAAGCATAATGTATTACAGCTTGCCTTTCCCATGAGACAGAAAGAATATTGTCTGTAGAAAATAGTGGATAGTAAAATTTAGCCTCTTTTTTACATGTAAATCATTGGCTTTTTGTGAAAGGGTTTTATTCAGAGAATCATATAACCTGTTATTAATTTCAATCAATAACTGATATATTTGGTCTTTCTGTAAGATTTCTTTCTGAAGATTATCATCTATTGCTCCAAAGAAGTTAACTTTAGAGTAATACTGTGAGAAATGTGATTTTTATAATTTGTGATATAAAGAAGAATTTTCACAAGAATATTAAAATCATGCTATGCTGATAATCTGATCATTTAAATCTCTTTGACTCTATCTGATAAAAGAGATTTCAGGTTACACTGTTTTTCAGAAAAATGACCCTAACAAAGTAGACATCATAATCAAAAAGGGTGGTTGATGACAGTATAGGTTCATTGGTTCCATCTTAGATATACTGAATTTCACACTCTGTAGGTGGAACTGAGAAATTCATGTTTTAAAGAGGTCACACAGGAGTTCCTACTGCACGCACAAGTGTGAGAATTACTATTTTAGAAAAAGTATTAACTATAAGCAAAACAAGAAGGATTCGTTTTTAGCATTTTGCACCTAAAATGAGCCTAGAAGGTTAAAATAGTTTGTGTAGAGTAGTAGTTGTTGTTTGGTCACTAAGTCGTGTCCAACTCCTTTGTGATCAAATCGACTGTAGTTGGCTGTATCAAATCTTAAAGCAGAGAAAAATTTAAAAGACGTGTAGCTTTAAATGTGATGAGTATATAGCACAGAGATGTCAAATTTAGGGCATCTTCCACTGACACTGTATACTCCAATGAATTATATCATCTGGCTCAAGGCCTGATTCCATCTTAACTGCAAACAAATGCCCACTATTTGTACTGAATGCTTATACACATTGCATTCTGAATACTAAGTTGGAATGTATTTACAAATCTGAAAGAACAGTGATGTTTAATGCACAGGTCACCATAGAAACTAATTAACTTTTATTTCTGTGTCAAGCTAAAGTAGTCTAATACAGATGAAAATTGTGGCAAAAGAATCATAGTATCAAAACTAAGAAAAAAAAAACCCAACAGTCAAGCAAGTATGCACTCTAAATACGTGGTGACAGATAGCTCAGTGGTGGCTTGTTCTTAATTCCACTAATTATGATGTTAGAAAACTGTCCAGAGAGAGTCCACATTTTCCTTGAGCTGTTTCAACAATTTAAATGGAATTTGGCAAACAATAGAAGTAGTGTAACATCTATCAAACAATGCCAGGAAAGGTTTTCGGCTTACAGATTATTCCATATTTTATTCCAGCTGCCTTATTTTGTTCTAAAATTACTTGTCTTTTTTTGAATTAGGAAAGAAAAAACAAGTGACATCTGTGTATCTCACTCATTGTGCTCAGGATCATGGAACTGTTCTTTCTAGGACTTTCAAAGTTATATAAACTACATAAAACAGTAAACATTTTACTTTCTTGAATGCAAGTACTACGTATTTTCTGTTTTTTTTTTTTCAATCACCCTTATTGAATGTGTTTTCATCTTAAGAAAAGAAATATGTAAGTATGAAGAATGAATTTTCATTCCATCTTGACATATTCCACTCCTTCCTACCTGCATGGAGCTTCTCCCTGGCCTGGTCATTAGTGAAATGCCATCCCTTTTGTGGCCTTATGCTCATTCCAAAAAAAGATGGACAATAGGTGATCTATAAGTCATCTTTGTTTTGATTATGGTATTTTTCATTTCAAGAAGAGCTATGCTGAGTATAGAGCTAATAATTAAGAACATTAAAATAAAAAATATAGTATCATTACTGACCCATTAGAGTCATTAGGAGGGAATCCTGAGGTTATATTATTGAAACAATTTTAATGAAAATATACTTCTGAAAATCTAATTATATGATAGTCCATAGTAACACTAATAGTAATAATAGAGATTTCAAAACTTAAACACACAGTAAAAGGCTAAATTTTGCTTAGGAGACTAAGCAAAATAATACGTTATTGGGAATATTGCTTATTTGCTGCTTAAAAGATCTTTAATTTTAAAGAAATCACATTCTTCTCATCGCAATGAAACTAACACAGAATGAAAAGTGTTAAAGGGCTAGGAAAATATTATTTCATCATTCCTGTTCCATTAGAATTCACTTGGGTGGCTGAGAAAATGGTTTATGGATTAGAGAGAGAACAAGCTAAAACATTTCATACCTTCATCTCTGATAAATTCCCCAAACTCATTCTTTGCATCTGAGCCATAAATAACAGCCATGCTTTTTGTTAAAAAGAGCTTTTTTTCCTACACCAGGTCCTTTGTCTTGGAGATGAATGCTATAATAAATTTGAGTCTTGGGGGGCATTGTTTGAACTATAACATTATGGTTTACAACTGTTGCTTCTATTATGAGGAGGATAAAAAGCGACTATGAAGCTTGATCTCTGTCATAGAAATGGATTAATATTTCAGTCTTCAATGTGGGTCAAGTGTATGATTCTCCCCAAAGCAATTCACCATGATTAATTTTTATTATGTGGGCATTCAGATTCTCTTTATATTCTTATGTATTTTATCCCCCAACAGAATCACTCCTTGAAATACTATAACTTAGATTTGTTTTTCCCATCATAGCAGAGACACAGAAATTTTAGATTCTTCCACAAGTTTTTATAAAACTTTATGGAAAGAAGCCTCTAAAACTCCTTTTTTCTAAAATTATATGAATAATTTAAATAATGGTAGACACTTAGATGATTGTATCAATAAGAATACTGTGCTGGTTTACTGATAAACAGTATAATATTTAATTGCCAAGGAGTATTATATTTTAATTTTGTGGTGATTAAATAATTAATCATTAGGAAAGTGTAGTGTCACCAGGGGAAAATGATATAAAGATGCAGTGTTTAAGGTCTGCTTTATCTGAAGGGAGGATCTTACCTAGAAAATAAGATTTATCTGCTGACTTTTATTATCTTACTCTATCAATAGCTTATGCTATTCACTACAAAATTTTGAAAATAAACTTTTTAGTCCTTATAGAAGTGAGAGTTTTCTTTTCTCAGGAGGAAACTGAGACTTTTCATATATAAATAACTTCATGTGTTGAAACTGTTCTTTTCAGAGTTTTTTTTCTTTTCTAGGTTCTGAGAAATTTAAGGAACTTCAAAATACTGCTTTTCAGTGCTTATATTAATAATTCCTACAAAGTATTTGTAAGAGCAATTAACAAGTCTTATGTTTTTATTTTACAAGTTATTGTAGAGGACTTACTGCCTGCCAATTACATGTCAGTCATAAATTTAGGTGGTTCATGACTTCTACCTGCAGGAAGTTCAGCATCTAGTATATGCAGTTACATAGGGAGAAAAAAATTACAATCACTGGGATCAGGGATAATAGAGGTTACATAATGTTTGGCACAACTACATATAGTTTAGTTTTGCTAGGTGGTAGGTCTCAAACCTGGCTGCACCTTAGAAAATCCTGGACTACTTTTAAAAATATGGTGTCCTAAACCCCACCTCACACCAACTGAGTAGGAATCTCAGGGGGTTAGTGAAGGCAGGACATTGGAGTTTTTAAAACCATCACAGGTGATTGCAGGTCTTAATGAGCTTCTAGGTTTGCTAGACTAGAGTTGAGAGAAGAAACATAAAGGGTAGAGAAGGGAGAGGATGGGGACAGGTCGGAAGGGAGTTTGGGGGAAAGAGTAGAATAGTGGTTATGAGCATGGAAGCATGGACTTGAGAGTTAGTGAGAACCTGTTTTAGGTCCTGGCTCTGTCACTCTCTAGTCATTTTTTAAAAAATTTTTGGCTGCATGGACTTTTCTCTAGTTGTAGCCAGCTAGGGCTGCTACTCTTCTTTGTAGGTACATGAGCTTCTCCTCCTTGTGCTGGCTTCTCTTATTGTGGAGCATGAGCTTTAGGGTGCAGGGACTGAAGGAGCTGAGGCACGTGGGTTCAGTAGTTGTGGCTCCTGGGCTCTAGAGCACAGGCTAAATAGTTGTGGCTCATAAGCTTAGTTGCTCCACGGCATGGGGGATCTTCCCGAATCAGGAATCGAACCCACGTCTCCTGCATTGGCAGATGAAATTTTTTTTTTTTTAACTTGAACAACTAGGGAAGCCTTAAGCAGGGGGGCTTATAACCTACTTCCTTAGGATAATAGGAAGAGTAAATAAGAGAGCATATGAAAGCATTTCAACAGTGCCAGGCAAGTAAAATGATGATGACTGTCATTACTATTTAAAGATGGGCTGGAGTGATAGAGGACAAGTAATAAAATCTCTCATTTACTCTACTGCGTTTGGATGTATCTTCAAAATATGAAGAAATATTACTAATGAGGAAGATTTCTAAGACAGTACATTACACAATCAAATTTGCATGTATATGTAAAACCCTAGCAACAATTAGGGGCACATTGAAAAGTATAGTAAAAATGGAGGAAAGAAGGGTAGTTAGGAGCCTTTTTAGCAGACCGTTTCAGGAAGATCGCCTAAAGAAAGGAAATGGCAACTCATTCCAGTATTCTTATCTGGAGGATCCCAAGGACAGAGGAGCCTGGTGGGCTACAGTCCATGGGGTCACAGAGTCAGACATGACTGAAGCAACTTAGCACAGCACACATGTTTTGATAGAAAATAAATACAGTCTTTACTGAGGCAGTGACCACAGGAATGAAAGTGGATGAGACTCCCTTAAAGGGCAGAACTAATGGAATTTGATCACAGATAGATGCTTGTTGGTAGGGGAGGATGGAAGGAACAAGTGAAATCAAAAGTTAATATCTTATACATGACTTGTTTGTATGACTTGATGGATGGTTTAGCAGGAAGAGACTACAAAATGAGGAATAGAATTGGGAAAAGACGAATTTATGGAGATGTTATATTTGTGATGACTACGGAAAAGAGAGTGGTGACATCTGGAGTTAGTTGAATGTGTTGGTATCAATGGGAACCAATGATTACCTTACTTGGAAATTGAAATTTGTAATGAATGAAAACTCTTAGGTATGCTTTAGAGAGAGGAAGACTTGAGAATGAAACTGAGTAATATTCATTTTTAAGGAAAAAGAGGACAAGATTCAGTGAAAAAAGGACACGTGTTAAAAGATACAGTGCTCAGTCAGTCAGTCATGTCTGACCCTCTAAGATCCCACGGAGTGTAGCCTACCAGGCTCTTCTGCCTACGGAATTTTTCAGGTAAGATTAAGAGAGTGGGGTGCCATTCCCGCCTCCAGAGGGTCTTCCTGACCCAGGGGTCAAACATCTCTTATGCCTCCTTCATTGATAGGCAGATTTTTTTCACCACTAGTGCCACCTGTTGGAGAAGGAAATGGCAACCCACTCTAGTATTCTTGCTTGGAGTATCCTGTGGACAGAGGAGCCTGGTGGGCTGCTGTCCATGGGCTCACAAGAGTCGGACACAACTGAAGCGACTTAGCATGCATGTGTGCATCGGAGAAGGAAATGGCACCCTGCTCCAGTATTCTTGCCTGGAGAATCCCAGGGACAGAGGAGCCTGGTGGGCTGCCGTCTATGGGGTCACACAGAGTCAGACACGACTGAAGTGACTTAGCAGCAGCAGCAGCGCCACCTGGGAAGCCCCAAAGATGGAGAAAGCCAATCAATTATAGTGTTCTCACAAAAGTAGTTTTAAAAAACCTAATATATTTAATGATGTAAATGCTTGTCAAGATGCCTAAGAAATTAGTCTATTGAGAATTCTCCTAGCAAAGACTGAATAGTTATTTACTTCACTGACATATTTTCACATCCTAAAATGAAAAGAGCTTTCATGTATTAAGCATCTATTTATTGAGCATCTATCTACCTCAGGCACAGCACTAGATCAGGTGATTATTAGATACATGAAATGAAATGGATAAAAATGATAACCTGGTGAACTACATCCTAAAGAAAACAACATTTTCAAATTTCATCATTGTCTTCACTTTATTTATAGTTTAAAAATTCTGTGGGCTTGTTAATAGTTTACTCTTCTTTAAAGGTATGTTTACAGTTTTATACCATTAAGTGTATTATGATTAAATGAGTAGGATGAATGAGCATGTGATAGTTTTTGGTCTTTATAATTAATATAGCATGATAAAAACATTGACCACATGGTGAGATAAGATTAGTTAAAAATTAAATACACATCAAGGCAGCTAATTAGTGATATTATTATTTATAGTGATAATGATATTTTTACTTCAATCCTACATTATTTTAAAGTCCTGAATGTTGGTACAGTCCACCCTCCACATCCGGGGTAGAACCCATGGACAGGGAACCAGTGCAATAGGAGAACCACTTGCATGAGTCCATTTTAAATAAGGGACTGAGCATTTATGGATTTTGGTATTTACAGGGTCTTGAAACAAATCCCCAGCAGAAACCAAGGAGCAGCTCTGTTTGTTCTGCAGCTGTTCATCTTCATACCTGGGTGCTTAAATTGTACTAAATGAATGGATAAGTGAATAAAGGACATTGTAACAAGGCCAAGAAGGACATTTTTGCTCCCGAATATTATAAAAAGGTTACTTTGTATTTCACACTCAACAATTGCATTAAATTAAAAAGTACGTAACTTTTTGACTAGCATTTTTTGTTGAGCATGAGCCTTTATAAATGATATTCCAGTCACTTTTATTTTGCTGGTCAGTTACACCATTTATTATTTCTAAATGTAGTCTTCAATGCAAAAGACCCCTAGAGGAAGGAAAGTAGAATCTCTGATTAAGATTGGGATAACTTTGATGAGGGGCTTCTTTGATGGGTCATTGGTAGTCTGCCTGTGAATTCAGGAGACAATTTAGGGTTTGATCCCTGGATAGGAAGATCACCCGGAGAAGGAAATGGCAACCCACTCCAGTATTCTAACCTGGGAAATCCCATGCACAGAGGAGCCTGGCAGGCTACAGTTCATGGGGTTGCAAGAGTCTGACATGACTTAGCAACTAAACAACAACAACAACTTTGATTAGAGGTCAGCATAATATTAAGCATTTAAATATTACAACCAATCAAACAAAAACAGGCTGAAACAAAGCTTGAGCCCTCAGATTTTATATTTTAAACCAGTATCATAAGGTTTTAGCATTTATGAACAAAAACAGATCTTGGAAATAGCCTATAACTGTCGTATTTTATAAACCAGAATGACAGGCTGCAGGGCCAACTGTTGAGAGCATAGACTCTGGAAGCCAATTGCTTGCATTACAAACTAAACTTTGACATTTACCAACCATTTAAGCCCTGATTTATTAGTTAAATGTTCTGTGCCTCATTTTGTAATTTGGAAAATACACACACTAACATATTTAATAAAGCAGTCCTGATGATTAAATGAGTTAGTATATGTATCAAACAAAAAATCAATTAAATAAGGTGCTATATAAGGCTTAATGTTAATGATGATGATTTTAACACTAGGCTCAGAGAGGGTAAAATCAAAGCAACATATGTGGGAGATGATTACAAAAGTAGGCAGTGTTTAAATGTGTCTTTCCTTAGCTGTGCTGTGAATGGTTTTATATACCAGAGATAAGCCATCTGTGCTTATTTGCAGTTTTATACAAATTGCAACAACTAAGAAAAATTATATTTTTCAAGTGGCCCAATAATGACAAATTTTAAATGTTAATTTTGAAATTGTACCTCTTCCTAAGATGCACATTCCTGAATCATATTCTAGCACATCATTTTTAATTATACATTTGTTATACATTTATAATATTATATATAATAATTTATAATATAATATACAATATAATGTATATTATACATTACACAAATATTATACATTTATTAATGTGTGCAGCATTATAGTTCATGACATATATGTATTGCAGAGTGGTCACCACCATAAGCCTAGTTACCATCCATCACCACACAGCTGAACCCTTCACCTGATTCACCTACCCCCAGCCCCATTCTCCTCTGGTAACCTCTAATATGTTCTATATACATATGAGTTTATTTATCTTGAAATTTGTTTCCGTTTATTTTAGATTCCAAATATGAGTGAAATTGTGTGGTATTTGTCTTTCTCTGTCTGACTTATCTTACATGGTGTAGTGTCTTCAAGGTCCATCCATGTTTTTGTGAGTGGCAAGATTTCATTCTTCTTTATGGCTGAGTAGTATTCCATTGTAAATATATGTCACATCTATTTTATTCATTCTTCTGTTGATGGGCACTTAGATTGTTTCCATATCTTGGCCTTTTTAAATAATGCTCTAGTGAACGTTTATGTTCAGTAAAACTTTTATGTTTTGGGACATAAATCTTTTTCAAATTAGTGTTTTCATGTTCTTCACATAAACACTCAAAAATGGAAGTGGGTCAAATGGTATTTTATCCTTAATTTTTCGAGGAATCTCCATGCTGTTTTCTATAGTGGCTGTACCAATTGACATTCTTAACAGTATGCACAGAGTTTCTCTTTTCTCCATGTCTTCTTCGATATTTGTTGTTTCTTGACTTTTCAATAATAATCATTCTGAGGGGTGTAAGGTGATGTCTCATTGTGGTTTTGATTTGTGTTTCCCTGATAATTGGTGATGCTGAACATCTTCCAGATGTTCAAGCTGGATTTAGAAAAGGCAGAGGAACTAGAGATCAAATTGCCAACTTCCACTAGATCATCAAAAAAGCGAGAAAGTTCCAGAAAAATATTTACTTCTGCTTTATTGACTATGTCAAAGCCTTTGATTGTGTGGATCACAACAAATTCTGGAAAATTCTTAAAGAGATGGGAATACCAGACCACCTGACCTGCCTGCTGAGATATCTGTATGCAGGTCAAGAAGCAACAGTTAGAACTGGACATGGAACAACAGACTGGTTCCATATAGGAAAAGGAGTACATCAAGGCTGTATATTCTCAGCCTGCTTATTTAACTTATATACAGAGTACATCATGAGAAACACTGGGCTGGATGAAGCACAAGCTGGAATCAAGATTGGTGGGAGAAATATCAATAACCTCAGACATGCAGATGACACCACCCTTATGGCAGAAAGTGAAGAAGAACTGAAGAGCCTCTTGATGAAAGTGAAAGAGGAGAGTAAAAAAGTTGGCTTAAAACTCAACATTCAGAAAACTGAGATCATGGCATCTGGTCCCATCAGTTTATGGCAAATAGATGGGGAAATGGTGGAAACAGTGAGAGACTATTTTGGGGGGCTCCAAAATCACTGCAGATGGTGACTGCAGGAATGAAATTAAAAGACATTTGCTCCTCAGAAGGAAAGTTATGGCCAAGCTAGACAACATATTTTCTAGCCAAGTGAGAAAGCAGAGACATTACTTTGCCAATAATGGTCCATCTAGTCAAAGCTTTGGTTTTTCCAATAGTCATGTATGGATGTGAGAGTTGGACTATAAAGAAAGCTGAGCACCAAAGAATTGATGCTTTTGAACTGTGGTATTGGAGAAGACTCTTGAGAGTCCCTTGGACTGCAAAGAGATCCAACCAGTCCATCCTAAAGGAAATCAGTCCTGAATATTCCTTGAAAGGACTGATGCTGAAGCTGAAGCTCCAATACTTTGGTCACCTGGTGTGAAGAACTGACTCATTTGAAAAGACCATGATGCTGGGAAAGATTGAAGGAGGGAGGAGAAGGGAACGACAGAGGATGAGATGATTAGATGGCATCACTGACTCGATGGACATGAGTTTGAGTAAGCTCTGGGAGTTGGTAATGGACAGGAAAGCCCAGCATGCTGCTGTCCGTGGATGGCAAAGAGTCAGACACAGCTGAGCGACTGAATTGAGCTGAATAGAGCAACTTCCCTGTGTCTGTTAGACATTTATATCTTTTCTTTGGGAAAATATCTGAACAGATTTGTACATTTTTAATTGGTTTTGTTGTTGAGTTGCACGAATTCTTTTCATATTTTGGATTTTAACCCCCTATCAGATATATAATTTACAAATATCTTCTCCCTTTCAGTAGATTGCCTTTTTGTTTTGACAATGGTTTCCTTCCTTGTGGAGGAGGTTTTTAATTTGGTGTAGTCCTATTGGTTATTTTTGCCTTTATTTCCCTTGCCTTCAGAGTCAAATCCACAAAAACAGTGCAGAGGCCAGTATCAGTAAAGTTAAGGCTTCTGCTTTCTTCTAGGAATTCTACGATTTGGGGCCTTCCATTCAACTCTAATACATTTCAAATGAATTTTTTTGTCTAGTGTGTAGTACTCACATCATTTCTGTCACTTCATTTCAGTCACTGCACAGCACTCATCCATATCTCATGCTTTCTTGCTCACTTGGGTTTTTTCATGGTTCAGCTCTCGTGTAAATCTGGAAGGACAGAAACTTAGTCTTTTCACACCTGGACACAGATGGCACAGAAAAGTGCCTAGGATACAGCAGGCTCTCAATAAAATGTATTGGGTGAATGAAAGTGTTGCTATAAACTAATATAATGACAGATCAAACTTGATTTGATCTGTACTGAACTGACAGTGCATTTGTAGATAATATGTGATTAAAGTGCCAGCCCCTCCCTTGTACCAGTTATTATACCTCACTGAGTCTCAGTTTTCTGGTCTGTATAGTTAATATTAGCTAGCATTGAAAATCATGTTAATCATGATGGTGTGATCACTCACCTAGAGCCAGACATCCTGGAATGTGAAATCAAGTGGGCCTTACGAAGCATCAATGTGGAGGTGATGGAATTCCAGTTGAGCTATTTTAAATCCTGAAAGATGATGCTGTGAAAGTGCTGCCTTCAATATGTCAGTAAATTTGGAAAACTTAGCAGTGGCCACAGAACTGGCAAAGGTCAATTTTCATTCCAATCCCAAAGAAAGGCAATACCAAAGAATGCTCAAACTACCACACAGTTGTACTCATCTCAGACGCTAAAGTAATCCTCAAAATTCTCCAAGTCAGGCTTCAGCAATATGTGAACCATGAACCTCCAGATGTTCAAGCTGGGTTTAGAAAAGGCAGAGGAACCAGAGATCAAATTGTCAACATCCACTGGATCATCAGAAAAGCAAGAGAGTTCCAGAAAAACATCTACTTGTGCCTTGTTGTTTATACCAAAGCCTTTGACTATGTGGATCACCACAAACTGTGAGAAATTCTGGGAGATGGGAATACCAGACCACCTGATGAGGCTCTTGAGAAACCTGTATGCAGGTCAGGAAGCAACAGTTATAACTGGACATGGAACAATGATTGGTTCCAAATAGGGAAAGAACTACATCAATGATGTATATTGTCACCCTACTTATTTAACTTATATGCAGAGTATATCATGAGAAACACTGATCTGGAGGAAGCACAAGCTGGAATCAAGATTTCCAGGAGAAATATCAGTAACCTCAGCTACACCTATGATACCACCCTTATGGCAGAAAGTGAAGAAGAACTAGAGAGCCTCTTGATGAAAGTGAAAGAGGAGTGAAAATGTTGGCTTAAAGCTCAACATTCAGAAAACGAAGATCATGGCATCCAGTCCAATCACTTCATGGGAAATAGATGGGGAAACAGTGGCTGGATTTATTTTTTGGGCTCCAAAATCACTGCAGATGGTAACTGCAGTCATGAAATTAAAAGACGCTTACTCCTTGGAAGGAAAGTTATGTCCAACCTAGACAGCATATTAAAAAACAGACATTACTTTGTCAACAGAGGTCCATCTAGTCAAGGCTATGGTTTTTTCAGTAGTCATGTATGGATGTGAGAGTTGGACTGTGAAGAAGGCTGAGCACCGAAGAATTGATGCTTTTGAACTGTGGTGTTGGAGAAGACTCTTGAGAGTCCCTTGGATTGCAAGGAGATCCAACCAGTCCATCCTAAAGGAGATCAGTAGAGAGTCCCTTGGATTGCAAGGAGATCCAACCAGTCCATCCTAAAGGAGATCAGTCTTGGGAGTTCATTGGAAGGACTCATGTTGAAGCTGAAACTCCAATATTTTGGCCACCTGATCCAGAGAGCTGATTGATTTGAAAAGACCCTGATGTTGGGAAAGACTGAAGGCAAGAGGAGAAAGGGATGACAGAGGATGAGGTGGTTAAATACCATCACCAACTCCATGGACATGAGTTTGAGTAAACTCTGGGAGTTGGCAATGGACAGGGAGGCCTGGCATGCTGTGGTTCACGGGGTCGCAAAGAGTCGGACACGACTGAGCAACTGATCTGAACTGAACGTTGTAATAATGATCTTTAAGGTTTCAGTGAGGCCAGTGGATGTGAGAGTTGGACTGTGAAAAAGCTGAGTGCCGAAGAATTGACACTTTTGAACTGTGGTGTTGGAGAAGACTGTTGAGAGTTCCTTGGACTGCAAGGAGATCCAACCAGTCCATTCTAAAGGAGATCAGCCCTGGGTGTTCTTTGAAAGTTATGATGCTAAAGCTGAAACTCCAGTACTTTGGCCACCTGATGGGAAGAGTTGACTCATTTGAAAAGACTGATGCTGGGAGGGATTGGAGGGAGGAGGAGGAGGAGACAACAGAGGATGAGATGGCTGGATGGCATCATGGACTCGATGGACATGAGTCTGAGTGAACTCTGGGAGATGGTGATGGACAGGGAGTCCTGGCGTGCTGCGATTCATGGGGTCGCAAAGTCTTGGACTCGACTGAGTGACTGAACTGACTGACTGAGGATAAAACAAGTTAATAATTAAGTGCACATTGCAGGTAGTTAATTATCAATATTATTATCAGTAGCAGTAGCAGCACTTTTATATAAAATCATATTTTAGATAATTTATTAATATATATCATAAATATTAAACCATCTATACTTTAGATTAGGGCTTCCCTGGTGGCTCAGACAGTAAGAATCCGTCTGCAATGTGAGAGACCTGAGTTCGATCCCTTGCTTGGAAAGATCCCCTGGAGGGGAGCCAGGCAACCCCCTCCAGTATTCTTGCCTGGAGCATGCCCATGGACAGAGGAGCCTGTTGGGCTATAGTCCATGTGGTCACAAAGAATCAGACACAACTGAGTAACTAAGCAAACACATGCTTTAGATATTTTTATTAATGAAGTTTTGCAAAACAGTGTCAACAGTGTTACATGTAGCTTTTTCTTGATGATATTCTAAAGATCTTGATTTTATTATAAAAATTATACATGCCATAGTGTAGGTTAGGTCCTGGTTTCTCAGAATATGGCTTTGGAACCAGCAGCATCAGCATTACCTGTGATTCTACTAAGAATGCAGAATCCCAGGCCCCACTCCTTACCTCCTGAATCAAAATCTATATTTTACTAATATTCTCCAGGTGATTTGTATGCATTTTATGTTTGTGAAGCATTGCTAAGTCACTTCAGTCGTGTCAGACTCTGTGCAACCCCATAGATGGCAGCCCACNAGACTCTTGAGAGTCCCTTGGATTGCAAGGAGATCCAACCAGTCCATCCTAAAGGAGATCAGTAGAGAGTCCCTTGGATTGCAAGGAGATCCAACCAGTCCATCCTAAAGGAGATCAGTCTTGGGAGTTCATTGGAAGGACTCATGTTGAAGCTGAAACTCCAATATTTTGGCCACCTGATCCAGAGAGCTGATTGATTTGAAAAGACCCTGATGTTGGGAAAGACTGAAGGCAAGAGGAGAAAGGGATGACAGAGGATGAGGTGGTTAAATACCATCACCAACTCCATGGACATGAGTTTGAGTAAACTCTGGGAGTTGGCAATGGACAGGGAGGCCTGGCATGCTGTGGTTCACGGGGTCGCAAAGAGTCGGACACGACTGAGCAACTGATCTGAACTGAACGTTGTAATAATGATCTTTAAGGTTTCAGTGAGGCCAGTGGATGTGAGAGTTGGACTGTGAAAAAGCTGAGTGCCGAAGAATTGACACTTTTGAACTGTGGTGTTGGAGAAGACTGTTGAGAGTTCCTTGGACTGCAAGGAGATCCAACCAGTCCATTCTAAAGGAGATCAGCCCTGGGTGTTCTTTGAAAGTTATGATGCTAAAGCTGAAACTCCAGTACTTTGGCCACCTGATGGGAAGAGTTGACTCATTTGAAAAGACTGATGCTGGGAGGGATTGGAGGGAGGAGGAGGAGGAGACAACAGAGGATGAGATGGCTGGATGGCATCATGGACTCGATGGACATGAGTCTGAGTGAACTCTGGGAGATGGTGATGGACAGGGAGTCCTGGCGTGCTGCGATTCATGGGGTCGCAAAGTCTTGGACTCGACTGAGTGACTGAACTGACTGACTGAGGATAAAACAAGTTAATAATTAAGTGCACATTGCAGGTAGTTAATTATCAATATTATTATCAGTAGCAGTAGCAGCACTTTTATATAAAATCATATTTTAGATAATTTATTAATATATATCATAAATATTAAACCATCTATACTTTAGATTAGGGCTTCCCTGGTGGCTCAGACAGTAAGAATCCGTCTGCAATGTGAGAGACCTGAGTTCGATCCCTTGCTTGGAAAGATCCCCTGGAGGGGAGCCAGGCAACCCCCTCCAGTATTCTTGCCTGGAGCATGCCCATGGACAGAGGAGCCTGTTGGGCTATAGTCCATGTGGTCACAAAGAATCAGACACAACTGAGTAACTAAGCAAACACATGCTTTAGATATTTTTATTAATGAAGTTTTGCAAAACAGTGTCAACAGTGTTACATGTAGCTTTTTCTTGATGATATTCTAAAGATCTTGATTTTATTATAAAAATTATAGATGCCATAGTGTAGGTTAGGTCCTGGTTTCTCAGAATATGGCTTTGGAACCAGCAGCATCAGCATTACCTGTGATTCTACTAAGAATGCAGAATCCCAGGCCCCACTCCTTACCTCCTGAATCAAAATCTATATTTTACTAATATTCTCCAGGTGATTTGTATGCATTTTATGTTTGTGAAGCATTGCTAAGTCACTTCAGTCGTGTCAGACTCTGTGCAACCCCATAGATGGCAGCCCACAAGGCTCCCCTGTCCTGGGATCCTCCGGGCAAGAACACCGGCGTGGTTTGCCATTTCCTTCTTCAATGCGTGAAAGCGAAAGGTGAAAGTGAAGTCGTTCAGTCATGTCTGACTTAGCGACCCCATAGACTGCAGCCCACCAGGCTCCTCCATCCATGGGATTTTCAAGGCTAGAGTACTGGAGTGGGGTGCCATTGCTAGTTTTCAGTAATATTTTTAAAGGAGAATACCTATTTAAGAATTTTAGAGGAAAGGAAAAAAAGTCATGTATTTCCCACTAAGCCAAGACAATTCATGTAAATTCTTAAGAGACAGTAATTATAGGGTAGTTTAACTTAAAATTGTTAAACTGAGAGGAAAAGAGAGGGATTTGTAGACACTATCAACTGGAGAAGATTTGTACCTATTGCACAACATGGGGCCACTTTGAGTCAGCTGTAACAAGCACAGGCAAAATTGTTCTCTTTTACAAGTTGTACTATTTTCTGTCCTATAGCATGAATTTTAAAAGTTTGAAAATATAATGAATATTAACAGAATATTTAATAAAAAGGATAAAATAATAATTTAAGAAAACCAATTCCACAAGGGAGTAAAGATTAGGATTAAAATGAGAGTTAGTGTAGCGTAGAGGTAATTCAACATTTGATTAAGGACTTAATCTACTTATCTTCATTCAATTCAAGCTTTTTTTCAAAATTATTAAGATTTGGTGAAATGAGAGTCATTTTTAGATGTTCTTGCCCCAGAGTATAAGAATGGAAGATACAGGGTAAAAAGGACATACAGTCTGAAGGATTTAAGGTTGGATGTAGAGACAAAGGATTATCAACATGATCATGTTATATTTTGTAAGTTTCCTGAATTCAGAGTGCCATGTCAGGATTCTCTGACATTTATGAAAAAAGTTATAATTGAATGTGTCTAGTGAGTTGTGTATTGATGATGGACAATGTGATGAGATTGGGGTAAAAAGTGAGAGAAATAAGGGAAAAAAAGACAGAATTCTGATAATTGAATCATATTTGGAAGGAAGATTGGTCATTGGCACTAAGGATGGAAAAACCTTTATAAAACTACATCACGTCTTTGAGTTCATAAATATGCCAGTATCCATTTTTTCATTATTAGTGGAGAAGGCTATGTCCTTTCCTTTGATGATGGTAACGAGTTCTATGACATTGCCACTTTGAGTTCTTGCTTCATTAGATTGGGTGACTGTTTATTTGAAATTGTAATGAAATATTTACTTTATAGAGCTATAAGGATTAACTGTGATAATTGAGTGAGGCTGATCTGGAGCTTTCAGTGTAATCGGTCCCCCTTGTTTGAATACAGAGCACAGTGAGAATGAAGGAGCAAGTGAGTGTGTTTCTGCCTGTCACTTTCTTTCTACATGTTGCTTTTTCTTCTGGAGATAAGTGGCCCTAATGCTGAACAAATACTGGAAATCAGAAGCCACTGAGAATCATTCGCCTCTCGCTTTCCCATGGCAGCATGATAGACGCTCAATCAAAGAACCCCCTCCTCTCTGCAAAGCAACAATTTTGTCACCACGAGCAAATCCAATTGAAAAGTCCCTTGGCCTGAGAGGAGAACTCCAGTTGTCAGAATCAGCAAACAGAATGAAAAGAACTAAGAGGAGTAAATTGGCACCTGGGGCCGCCGTGGTAGCCTGTGATAGGCTGTGGCATTGTGTTGGGTAGACATTCAGCCATTTTCAGATATAATGGGAGAAATTAATGCAAATGAGTCAATGGAATGAAATGCATTTTAATGCAGATTTGAGGGACTATCCCGAACTGCTTGATAACAAGTCTCTTTAAGAAAAGGCTTACATTGTGAGGACTCATTTTTTCCCCATTTCTTCTCACTAGTGCCTCATAAGGACCCTTTGTTCTCTAAGTAAACTCTTTCTAAACTATTGACATTGCTCATTTATGTGAATTTCAGATTTTTTTTTTCCTGACAAAGTAGCCTTGGGTGATCTGGGAAAACGTTAATTGCAAGAGGACAAGGGAAAGGGCTGAAACAAGAAATGCAATCATTAAGTGTAATGTTGCAGTTGTCTATGCCTCATTATAACATGCATACAAGGCAATAAAATGCATGTTTCACAAACAAATCTTTTGACAACTATAGTTCAAGAGCCTCCAGCTGTCTTGCTTTTTACATCTATTTCTCTTGGTTTAGTAATCATTATTGAAGCTTAATTTTGGATTACCAGAATAGTCCTTCATATTATGTAAGAATCGGGGAGATTTTAGACAGGAAAAGTTTGTTTTAAAAATTTAAAAAATATCTGTTTCCCAAAGTTAACCAGAATTTCTCACTAATGTTTTGATTTGAAAATGACACTTAATAGAGGCAGGAAGGTGGGAGGGATCAACTCAATTTCAACAAAGACATTCCTTTCACAAACCAATGTTGAAAATATTTAGCTCCTTTAGACCTCCTTTCCACCAAGAAAAAGCACTCATCAAAAAATAAGGTTCATCTTCCACCTTTAGATTTGTTAATCGTTTCCCTGGACTACAGATGCCATATCGTAATTTTGTAAGGGACAAATATAGTTAATCAGATGAGAAGGTCATCAAGTGTAAGTACAGCTTGAAACTGGTGAACTGTCAGACTCATGAGTAAAGCAGCCAGAAAGGGGGAAAAAAAAAGGTAACAGATTCAGCATTGTCCAAAAGTTCCAGACCAGTGATTAATGTGTAAGATAATGGACTTGGGAAATGAGTAAACACTCCCCATGCTCCCTGCTTTGTGCTTGAACGACTTGATGACAAGGGCAGAGCAAGGTGAGAATTTAAACAGGACCACAGGAAAAAAAAAGACAAAGGCTAGCAACAACACATGTGAGGGAGGGGAGTTTGTTGGTTTACAGAATGGAAGGTACATAATAACTTTCTTCAAAACAAGCATTAACTGTGTACTAATTTAAAATTCAACATGGGCACAGAATTGCTTCTAGAAATGACATGCCACTCACTCCTTTTTAATATAGTAGATATTTATGCTTACTTGTTTTCATTTATTGTTAACTTCGACAACCCGTTTAAGAATTAAGGTACATAGTCCTGTTCAGATGTATCATGCTCAGGAAAAGAAGGTACTGTATTTTTAATATATTTTTTTAAATTGTATTGAAGTACAGTTGATTTACAGTGTGGTGTTAATTTCTGCAATACAGCAAAGTGATTCAGTTATACATATAATATATAGATATTCTTTTTCATATTCTTTTCCATTATGGTTTACCACAGGATGTTGAATGCAATTCCTTGTGCTGTTCAGTAGGATCTTGTTATTCATCCATTGTATATAAAATAGTTTGCATCTGTTAATTCCAAACTCCCAATAAGGATACCGTATTTGATTGAGTGGTGCACTCCCAAATATTTCAGGGTAATTGTTTAAACATATTTGGGGGTCTCTTTCTATAGAAAGAGTTTATGACCTAAATGCATGTCTATTTGTTGGCACCACATTTCTTGGAAGTCTGTCACTTGAACTAGCAACATAGAATAGTTTATATTTATTTGCTCTGTATTTTGTGCATTAAATGTTTAACTTAGAATTTAAGATTGCTCTCCCTAAATTTGTTTTATCTATTCAGCCCTGAAAAGCCTGGTGATTGAAAAATTCTTTTGTGATGATCGACAACTGACTTGCTGCTTTCAAAGCACTAGTAAAAATAATTTTGATTTCTCAACACTAGACCTGTGAAGTTGGAATTATTACACCTGTTTCAGTGATTAGGGGAAAAAAATCAGAGAGTTAACGGTTTGCTCAAGCTAGACAGTAAGGACTCCAGAGAGCCAAGACTTTGGCCACTGATCCATGTTATTTTACGAAAGCCCCAAAGAAAATGTTTGTTAAAATCAAATAATATCCTTTTATTGTTCTTGCTTTAGTGCTTTTGACATTTGGGGCATTAAAATAGTTTTTCTTAATTTTTCTTTTGATCCCGAGTCTTGAATTACTATGTATTGATTTAAGTGATATTTTAGCATTTAATTGAATGCATGTTTATTATGAGTTACTGAGGCATAATATTAATTATTCAAGCTAAATAAACTATTTTTGCTTTATGTCAATAATGAGCCCTTTCAAAAATCTTCAAACGTATGATGCATTTTTTCTGGAACTTTTAATACCTATTTCTCATGTTTTATGCATTGAATTTTATTAACAAGTAATCAGAGAGTGGCAGTATATAAGTTTTTGGTTACAAATATATTATGTTCTCCGTTATTTCTCCTGGTCCTTCAAATTCACTATGTTATTTTTACAAGTGAAATGCAGTCATGCAAGCATATCTCCAAATTTGACATTTCTATGGTAATCAGGTATTTGGTCCTTCTTAGTTTAAAGCAAATTTTAAAAATGTGTTTAGAAAGTTATAGTTGTTTATTTCTTTTAGAAAATCAACATGAATTTCAGAACTTTCTCTTAAATATAATGTACTTCTGAAGTTCTTTATTTATATTTCTACCCTGAAGTTTATTGCTTTATGTTATAATTATCTCTTTATGTATCATATCAGTCTTCCTCATTAGACTGTGAGATCATCCAGTTGAGAGACCTTTTTCTCTATCTTGATCTTTATTTCTTTGATTCCTAACATAGTGTCTAGGACATAGTTGCCATTCAACATGGTATCTTTTAAAAACTTTTTATTTTATTTTTATTTACTTTTGGGTGTGCTGGATTTTCTTTGCCTCGTGCAAGCTTTTTCTAGTTGTGGTGAGGGATCTGCTCTTTGTTGTGTATGGGCTTCTTATTGTGGTGGCTTCCCTAGAAGCACTAGGCGCTTGGGCTTCAGCGCTTGCAACACTTGGGCTTGGTAGTTGTGGCTCATGGACTCGGTAGTTATAGCTCCCAGGCTTATTTGCTGAACTGAACCAACTTAACGTTTTTCTTTAACATTTCACATTTTAGTGTTTTTTGCTTAGTACTGACTCAACGAACAAATCATTGATATGTAGTGAATAGTCATTTCATTCTTTTGCAAGAGTATAATGATTTAAAAAGTAGGCATATGCATATATTTGTTTGTAATGCTATGGTTAAAATAAAGGCATTTGAAATCTATGTGAAAATAGGAGGCTAGCCAAGGGACAGACTCAATTGAATTTGAAGATTGAATACACAAGTCCATCTCTGTTCTTAGACAGTAATTAGTAAAATGCAGTATCTCATATTTTTAAACATTAATTAGTAAAATGCAGTATCTCGCATTTTTAAAGATCCATGTGTAGAAATGGGTGTTTCTACATAACAAAGAGGCTATGTTATTTCCTCTTCATCTACTAATTGGAAGTTAGAATACATGCATTATAACCTAGGTTGTACTGCCTAGTAACTTTGGGGCATCTCTGAATCTCACTTGTGCCTTTTGTAGAAGGAGACAAATTAGATTTAAGTTAGAGACCTTCCCAGATCTACTAACACTGAGACCTTAAGCACGTGATTCACACTTCCAGGCCTCAGTTTTTCCCACTTCAAAAGGAGAAAGCTAAGATGAATTGCAAGCTTTGGTCAGAGCAATAAAATTAACATCCATTTGGTCTGGCACACTGTTGTAACACTTTTCACAGTTCCTGAGAAAATGTCTATTTTAATAACTTTTCATTAGCATTGCTATTCTGATGATGGTCCATGTTTAAGCATCTTAACTATGTAACAACTTTAGTGTTGAAAATATTTTTCTGTTTTCTCAATTCATGTGGTATGTTAATAAATGTCCATAAAATAAACAGATCTTTCTTGTTATGCCCTGCTTGATTGATGTCTGCTTTAAAGAAACAAGCTGTCTGAACTGGTGAGATATTCGTGGTTACTCTGTTGAACATGCTTTTTCAATGTTAGCTAAGTCGAGTGTTTCTAGGCAACATCTCGGGATGTATAATTACCCTGAAGATGATAAAACAAAACTCATAGACAAAGTTAATCATTTTTCTTGCTAATTTTCAAGGAGATCATTTGTCCTTCTACTGGATAAAAATAAAATTATATTAAGTGTGATGTAAGCAAAGGACAAAATGACTTTTAATGACTGTTAACACATGGTCTTATCCTTCCAACTCTTTGTTCTAATCTTGCTCATGAGATTTGCCTGCAATGCAGTGGACTTCCAGAGAGTGGAGTTTTCCACATTTTGCAAAGTTGTTATGTACTCTGTATTTGTGACATTTTCTCTGTCTGTGTCTTACAGATATAATTTGGCCTATATTTATCTCTAATTGAATATTTTTTGAGAATTTCATGAAATACTTTAGGACATGTGAGACACCCTAGGGTATTACAAAATCTGGGCTGGAAAGCACTGGCCCAGAGCATGGTTACTAAATTCTGACAGCTGTTGGGTCAACAGGCCAAGCCATTTAACCTCCATAAAGCTCATTTTCCTTATCTGTAAAACAAAACTCTTAGTGCTGACCTACTTCATGGTTCAGGATGGCAGGCCTAGAAAATACTGGGAGTAATCATCCCTTTGTGGAGTATTAACTCCTACCTGTCACAAAGACATTTCTAGCACAGTACAAGATGCTTCAGTGAGTGGCAGCCAAGGGGGCAATTGGGAATAAACTTGTAGCTGGGCAGGCATTGGGAAGATAGTCTCAGATTTTAAGGAATATGATTAGAGGATCTCCATGTTAGGGTCACTGGGTAGTGCCAGAAGGGAAATGGGCATGATCAGAAAGGAAGCACTAATCAGGTGAGCTGGCTGTGAAATTCCCCTGTAAAGCATTAATAGAACAGTTTTGAATTTTGTTTCAGGAAATAATTACTTATTTCGCTGAATAGGATATGAAAAAAAGAGACAGGAAAAGAAGAAAATAAAAGCACTCCACTAGAGAATGAATGGCAATGGCAACCCACTCTAGTACTCTTGCCTGGAGAGTCCCATGGATGGAGGAGCCTGGTAGGCTGCAGTCCATGGGGTCGCTAAGAGTCGGATACGACTGAACGACTTCACTTTCACTTTTTACTTTCATGCATTGGAGAAGGAAATGGCAACCCACTCCAGGGTTCTTGCCTGGAGAATCCCAGGGACGGGAGAGCCTGATGGGCTGCTGTCTGTGGGGTCACACAGAGTCGAACACAACTAAAGTGACTTAGCAGCAGCAGCAGAGAATGAACTGAGTGATTAAAGTAGATGGTATTCACAAGTCCTTGATGGCAGAAATAGATGGTTTCTGATTTAACTTATTATCATTGTTATTGTTTCTTATTTAGCCTATTCTGACTTCTTATACCTTTGGCCTCAACAAAGTATTTTAAAACAATAAAATAGTCATATTTTAACTATGACATTAGAGTTAACTGTATTACTTTTGTATGATTTGTACAGGTAGCAACTAATATTTCTTGTAGAGTAGGTAAGAACTCTTAACAACTTGTTATTCTATGGGTCTTGCTAAGCGTGGGTACCTGATTACAGTGACTTTGATTTTAAAAAGAACTATGAAATAATCTGAAAAGGAATAAACCATCACAGAAAATTGAGAATTGATTATATTTCACAACTCCAAATGGGGAAATTTCTAAAGCCCTCTTCAGAGAGGGTAAGGAAACCAGTAGTAAAATATCAAGTATGGTTTTCTCTCTACTGCAGTCTCTGAATGTCTCATTTCAGATTTTGAATATACTTTGTTATTTCAATATCTAGATAAAATGATAAAGCAAGGCATTTTTTAAAACCTATGTATGTATTGCTTTAAGCTATTACATCTTTCAACAGATGTTGAAATAAAGATTAACTTTTTTTTTGCATGTGGTGGTGCACGAACCTTTTAAGGGATCTATGAATTATTGCTTTGGTTCAGCATGAGTGCAGTAAGAAGAAATGTACCTCATCTGTAATACACTGTGTAGACTAATATCAGCTTCTTTTTTCTTATATTGCAGTGAGATATTGATCTGGTAAAATGGTACCATATTGGAGCTGTCTGTTGTGGTATTCATCATGCTGTCACATCCCGAGTGCCTTGGAGTTATTGGAAAGTGGAATTGAGAGAGTTCTGTCATTTGGTGTGACAATCCATTCACAGGATAGTCACTACAATATTTGCAGGGATTTGCTTATTTTCCTAGCTGGGTTAGCTTCACCTTTGTAACAAGAGGGCCTTTCTGTTGTCTTATGCATAGTGGTATTAATAGGTCAGGCTTCACAGTTCTCTAGTATGTCTTCCTGGTATAACATGACTCTTTTCTAGTCTCGGCACACACCTGCTGCCTGTTCCTATACTGATGCACTAGGCATTTTCCTTTGGGACCAGTATATCTGAATGTGGCTGCAAGCCCCCTATGCTTTTATCTGATGGTGGTGAGAAAGGTAAAAGATGAACTTTTACATGCAGAAAGCTTTTCGTTTCTTCCCACACTAAAATATCAGTTAATGTTAAAAGAGCTTTCAAAAATATAAAAGATACTGTCAATCTTCAATGACTAGATGAAGCAGTTTGAATGAATTATTTTTGTTTTCTTTTCTTGCTGGCAACCTGATGATTTTAATAGAATGTCAGGTTTTATAAAAAAGCGGGAATGAAAGATTTTGTTTGGGGAAATTATTATCTACTACAGAGTGTTAATATAAAATAATATAGAGTGTTGATCATCTTTAGAAAGATAAGTTCCTGAAATTCAGTAACTGAAATTTCAGCTGTAGCCAAGTAAGTGAGCAAAAATAGAAAGAGATAGTTTTTAGTTTGTAGGAGTTTAAATGTAATTTAAATGGTTGAATAATGTCAAAGGAGGTGACTATTTTGATAGACACTAATGTAAAAATTATTGCTACTAGAAACCAAGACTATAGTACCTTAAAAAAAGTACTTGAAAATTGGCAGTTGAATAGAACTAAATATGCAAATATATTATGTATTTAACATATGATTGTGCATTATTGTTAATACACATTCATAGCAAGCACCATAATAGCTCAGGAGCCTTTAGACTATTTGTTAGATAAGACATGAATTTATACTCAGCATTTTCCATATGTTTCCTATGCTATGATTTCAAGTGTCCACGCATATGCTACTTTGCTTTAAAGAGGTTAAAACCTCTGAGAAGATGGCATTTCAGTGACTTGCCTGTTCTTTCTCCACCAGGTATTTTTATTTATTGATATATCATATTTGTTATAAAGAGAATGCTGAAGGAATTGTAGGAACAAAATGAGATTTTTGAAATCTCAATAAAGATTATAAATTTGATGTTACATAATTGTAGAAGGTGAAGGTGAAGTCACTCAGTCGTGTCCGACTCTTTGCGACCCCGTGGACTGTAGCCTACCAGGCTCCTCCGTCCATGGGATTCTCCAGGCAAGAATACTGGAGTGGGTTGCCATTTCCTTAGAATCCACTTCAAAAGTCTTTAAATATAAAGTAAGAAAAGAGTAACAAATTTTGATCCACAGTGACTGTGTAAGTTTTATGTAGAAATACCAATTTTTCATCTTAGGGACATCTTTGGCTTAAGTGTACTATTATAATAGGTGAGAGACAATATCTGTTGTTTTAAAATCATATTAGTGTTTGCTATCTCACTTTCACATTGATTCTTTTGGCTGCTAGATATTTTTGAAGGCAGTTTTTTTTTTTTTTTTGAAAATTTACACACACTACACCTTATATTAAGACACAATAGAGATGAATACTTATTTCAAGTGAATCAACACATCATATACTTACCATTTGGTCAAGATTATAGGATGCAATCATTAAATAATTTTTATATCCTATGGAGGATTTAAATCAACAAGCTCTTCCCTTATTAGAAAGGGCAGGATAGTAATGCTTTTGGCAAAGACATTATTGTACTATTGGTATTCACTAGAATGGACAGAAATAGAACATCACTGTCCTCTGTAAACAGTTTCAATTTGATCTGTGTACATGATAAAAATCTTGGCTTCTCAGTGCATTTAGGTGCTGTCATAGCTGTTGTTGCCAAATAAGAATGCAGTGTGATGTTATTATAGTAAACAGCACTTAAGCACAGCTGGCAGAATTGATCAGGGCCACATTAGAGTGAACTTCACCAGATGACTGACGCAGCAGAAACAATAACTGAATATGCAAACAGTTCTTGCAGTGAATGCTCCGGGGATCAGGCACCATTATTTTTGACTTTGAACAGGGAAAAGGGGCAGATTTGTAACCTCCTTCCATACAGAATGGTTCTGGGTATTATGTAAACATCTGACTGCCATTTATAATGGTGGTTAGTTACAATGCAAAACTGTAGCCTCCCTTGACTATTTACATTCCATTAATTATTAAAGGAGAAAAACATAAACATCAGATAACTTTGTTTAATGTTTCACATAGAAGTTTTTTTTTTTTTTTGAGCTGGCTTTTCTCAATTAATGTTAGTCATCAAGAATTTCTTTCTTTTTTTTTTTTTATCAAGAACTTCTGATTTAACTGGGACAACAATGTGTATGTTTCATTGATGATTCCCACTCCTTCCCCTGATTAACTTACTAGAGCTAATTATGTGAACCTCATATTACTGTTTTATTATTGTAATGATTGAATTGTTACAAGTAAATAATGTAGAAATATCAGCAACATTTATTCATGATATTTCTTTTATTCTTGGTTTTAAGGTCAATTTACATTTTGCTAATTACTAAAATAAGAAAAAACATGCAAATAATTATGAGGACAATTAAATAACAGCACTTTTATCTCCCATGTTAGCATTGAATTATTGAATTCTACATAAACAATTTGCACTTTAAAGCAAAATTAAACAATAATTTTTATAATGCGCTCCACTTAAGACACAGGCCAAATAAAATAGTACATTAAATTGCTATTAAGTAGTCCATTTCCTTAAAATGTTATCTTTTCCCATATTTTTTGTTAGATTATCAATTTCTTTCTCTCTCATTTATTCATTCTTTAATATAAATGTGTATGTGTACTCAGTCGTGTCTGACTCTTTCCAGCCCCGTGGACTGTAGCCTGACATGCAACTCTGTCCATGAAGTTTTCCAAGCCAGAATACTGGAGTGGGTGCCATTTCCTACTCCAGGGGATCTTCCTGACCCAAGTTTCGAACCAGCATCTCTTGTGTCTCCTGCATTAATGGGCAGACTATTTTCACTGTGCCACCTGGGGAGTACCTCATATGAATGAATGCACTTACTAATAAAAAAAACAGAAAACAAAAAAACAGATATGGTATTGCAGCAATGTAAGGTATAGTTTCTCACTCCCAGGATTAAGAAGACAATCAAAAATAAATAATGCTATTGGAAAGTAGAGATATGGTATCTCAAGAAACCTCATATATCAGGGAAAACTTCCTAGAGGAGATGATGTTTGAATACAGACTCTGAGTCAAAAGTGGGAAGAAGAGAATGGAGAAGAGTATTGTAGGCAAAGGAAAAGAAAGCAGGAATGAGAAGGAATATGACATAATTCATCAATTCTACATGATATGCATGCCCAGAAGAAAGCCTGACACATAGTAGTTGTTTCCATACATAGTTGTTTAAACCTTTGAGTTAGGGAAAGCTGTTTGTCTTCAAGTTGGCTATATTCACCACTGGTGATTTCCTTTCTTTCATCATTTGTCTACCCCTTGATCTCTGTGAATTTACTGCCTCTGATCAGAAACGAATCTGATAAATTCAGGTTTAGAAAAATTGCTTGGCATTGTTATTTTTGTACAATACCAGCTATATAGTAGGCAGGACCCAATGCAAAGTGAAAATATGGGGTCTCGTGCTCAAAAATCATTAAGAATTTCAAGATGGCAGCAGAGAATACTAAGCCAAGCCCCGGGCCCTGAATGTGCGTTCCTGTGGAGAGAATGTGACTTTGAAAACCATGAGGTCTCCAAATCCTCAGCTTCCCACTTCTTTGCCTCTTACTTCCCATCCTCATGGTGCTCATTTTTAAAAAGTGAACTATAATGACTATGGTCTTTAGTTGTTTTGAGGCTGAGAGACAATGTTGGTGAAACTTTTAGCTCCTAGTTAGTTTCAGAGAACGGTAAAAATGTCTAACAGTTTTTCAGATGTTGCTCCTTTCAAAAATATTTGTATTTTATCAGTGTGATTTTTAAAATTATTATTTAAAAATTTTTTGGCAGTGTTGCAGGGCATGTGGGATCTTTGTTCCATGACCAGGAACTGAAACTGTACACCTGCATTTGAAGCACAGATTCTTAACCATTGGACCACCAAGAAGTCCCAGTGTGATGTGTTTAAAATTGAAAGAATGGTTTAATTGTTGGTTTAAAAGACAGTCTTGGAATGCTCTCATCTCAAAGAGAGACACATGGGGAAAATTGTGAAAATAATGACAACAACAGTAATAAAAACAGTTTATATTTACTGGGAGCTTACTCTATGTTAGGTACTGTGCAAAATGTTAAAATTTGAAAATTTTCCGTCATTTATGGTTTGATGTTTTCCCAGGCCTCTTACCTGATGATTTCAACTTTTTTTGGACAGACCCCGAAATGAAATCTTAAAGAAGGATCCTAACATTATACAATAAATAGAAACTAGTCATTGTACACTTTTAAGCAAACTGAAATCTCAATATATTACAAAATATGTAGGTGTGTAGAATTTATATTGATGAACGGGAAAAAAAATAGAAACTATTTGAAGTTTTTAGATATTCTAGTTGGTGTCATTTTCACATTTCGGGTAGAAATAAAGGTGAATTAGTGAAATTGAAAGATGCTATGATGAACTGCACACTAGTTAAAAAAATGTCTTGGGTAGGTTTGAAGTGTTTGCATTATTATAAAAGCACTCATTTTAGAAAATATGAAAAACATATTTCTAATCAGTTTGCACAGTGCAGAGACAAAGATCTGAGAGTGGGAGATGCTGTGGTGGTGCATAGAGAGGAAACCACTGATCTTTATCCATTGGTGCTCCCACATTGATCCCAGTGGTACTGGGTGTTCTGGGGATGACTGAGAAAGCAGCAGTCAAAATGCTGCCCCTCCTGGTTTCCCCTGAATAGATCTCCCTGTTTAAAAACTAAGAGTCCGAACTGCTCTTTCTTCATGGGTAAATGATTCTCAAGTGCCATTTTCTCTTGAAAATCTTTTAGCTGCTACTTACCTTGATCAGCTTTTGTGCTTTAGCATATGGTCTCAGGGTTGTCCTTTTTGCTGCTTTCTTTGTCTTAGGTGATGTCTTCCACCACCTGAGCTAAGCAATGACATTCTTATTCTGCTTGGGTGAATTTCATTTTTCTACCTCAATATTATTTTATGGCTTTTTTTTTTTCTTTGTGAGATTCTATCAACTGCATATGGTTCACTCATGTTTATCTGAACCAATGCAGGTGTAAAGTTGACCAGTTGGTAATAAAGTTGAAGTTTAATTTGGGTGGCAAAGGTATCCTAAATTTACTTAATGTTTTTATAGTTAAGAGTCATCAGGTTGTCCCTAAAAATTCTCCCTACTGTTTTTCTCTTCTCCCCAGAGTAGCTGGTTTGTTTACCACATAGGATCATGGATAAGCTGGGTGAGTCCTTTTTAACACTTCAGGCAAGTGAGAGTTGGCCAGGGTGGTCTTGAAATTCTTACTTGAAATACTCATGATTTCTTGGCTCTGAGAAAGCTGATATAATGCCATACAAGGGCCCATTAGGGTGTAATTCAATTAGAATCCCTAGAGAAATGAGGTTTGGAAGCCAGAACTTAAATTTCCCTTGCTTCCTCCCATGGAAACAGGAAAGACACTGTGAAGATAAATACAGCTCCTGAATTTATCTAAACCAAACACGTACTGAAGAGAGTCCTAGAAACCCCTAGGGTGCCCCTGCTTGCAGGCCAGCTTGAGCATAAGCACTTTTTCTGAAGGGAAACTTGATTTTAATAATTCTTGTTTATTAATTCTACACAATGTGTTAACTATCACACAATTTAGTTTTGAACTTCAGCACTGTAACTCTTTTGAACTGTAGGTAATGTTTCCCTATGAAAGCTAGGTACTGAATAAAGCAGATACTATGTATCAAGAAGCTATTCATACATACAAATATAATATATAAATACATAAGTGCAAAAATAGTGGTTACAGTTGCACTGTATAACTTCTCAATGCATATCTGTTACTAGAGAAATATGTGCTTCCAAAAGCTGAATCTTTGGGGAGGAAATATTTGCTACTCTGTATTTATGGAATGTCTTAAAATATACTTAAGTGAATTGTCTGTAAGTGGACATAGCTTTAGTTGTAGTTAGTGAGAACATTAGAGCAGTCTTAATGCTTTTTTTTTGAAGAAACTTAGAAACTTCTATAAAGTAAAATGAACAATCAATAAAGGTTGGTACCAGCCACTCGAAGGCTTGATCAGATAACAAAGCTAATTTGCAGATACCATGGAATTTCTTTTACGATTTCTTTTAACTGAGACACTAAAGTTGGGCATAGCAAGGAATGGGTTACTGGTGCTACAGAGGAGTAAGAAAATTCCAAACAGGTCCTTAGTGGTAAGGTTGTCTGGTATCTTGGGAATTTTTGCAGTGGATTTTATCTTAATGAAATCATTATGCTCATTTTTAGGGCTTAATTTAAAAAAATATATGTTATATATATATATATATATATATATATTTATATTTATATATTCAGTTCAGTTCAGTTCAGTTCAGTCGCTCAGTTGTGTCCAACTCTTTGCAACCCCATGAATTGCAGCATGCCAGGCCTTCCTGTCCATCACCAACTCCCGGAGTTCACTCAGACTCACGTCCATCGAGTTGGTGATGCCATCCAGCCATCTCATCCTCTAACGTCCCNAAAAAAAAAAAAGATTGGCTGCATTATGGAGAAAAGAGGTAAAATTTTGAAATGGATTAATTATTTCATGCAAAGTAAATATAGTTGGGCCTTTCCCCCTTACAGTCTAAACTACGTGGAGAGTAAGGAATTCCCTGGTAGCTCAGACAGTAAAGAATCCCCTGCAATGCAAAGATGTGGGTTTGATGCCTGAGTTGGGAAGATCCCCTGGAAGAGGAAATGGTAACTCACTCCAGTATTCTTGCCTGAAAAATCACATGGACAGAGAAGCCTGGAGGGCTACAATCTTTGGGATCACAAAAAGTCAGACATGACTGAGCAACTAACACTTGCACTTTTTTTCAAGGCAAATATTTGATGAAAACTAGCTTTTAGGGCCCTGGGTCCCATGTGAGCAAGACCTTTAACAAGTAAGAAGGGCTATATATTCAACAGTGTTTTGTTTTGTTTTCCTTAATGATGGTGATTTTGCAGGGAGAGCAGTGTGCAGTCCTGAAGAGATATCTTGGATTCCAGCCCAGGAATTAAGCCTTGGTAACCTGGATGAAAACTAGGAATTTTAGCCACCAGACCAACAGGGGCTAGAAGCTAGAGGCAAAGTGGATCTGGCTCTTGCTCACTTTTGAAAGTAAGAATGCTCCAAGGAGGCAAAAACTGTACAAAATGGTACAAAGGGTATTATTAGAGACAGAGCACAATGTATGGGAAAGCCCACAGGAAAGCAGTTTGTTTAACTCAGAAGCAGGGCAGAGATACACACCCAGAGAAAGAGGGAATGGACATCCTCTCTAATGAGGAAGAAAGAGCACAGTAAGTCAGGAGCTAGGCAGAGACACACCTGGAGAGGAGTGTGGGCATCCTGAGTGAAGAAGAGCTCAGTAAAGATGTGAGGACAGTCCTTTGGGGTCTTTGTTTACATTTGACCATTTATCTGGTTTCTTTCTTCACACCTGACTGTCCATGGACCATCCCCAAGATGCGTGTATAACTTTTTTCCAAGATGGATCCCAATGCATAGGCCTGTGGGTACATGTCTTCAGTTATTATGGGGTGGGGCTCCCTCCTTTTTTGACCCCCAAGAAGCCTTCCTGTGCATAGACAACGAAGTCCTCTTTGACCTCAGGAGTGGGCACATTATATCTTTGCTTTAGCAGAGCTCAGCTTTTGTGATTTGCTTTGTCCTTGGAATGTTTGGGTGAGAACAAAGCTTGAATCTTGCTCCACTTGACGAAAACCCGGTGTCCAGACCAGAAGCACACTATCTCTGCACCAGTGGGTGTACTTTAATCGACTTATAAGAAAATATGAATTTCTATGGACTCAGATAATATATTAAATATTCATTATAAGAGAATGATATGAATTCTTTATGATGCTGGATGGATAATTTTGTAAAATGCTGTAATTAATAAAATGCAACACTATGATGTAAAACTGTAAAGTAACCAACTTACTTCTAGGAAGTAACCAACCCCTTGGGATACTTCATTTGTTAATGTTTATATATTTAAGGAACTCTTGCTCCCTAGTGTTGTCCAATCACCTTCTGGTGAAAAAATAGTTTCAATAACTTATAACATGTATTAGTCCAGTGTTAAAGTTATCATAGCTGATCCAGAGAATGAATACATCAGATAGCAGCAACAATTTAAAATAAAACATAGACACATAGACTATTTTGCTTTCCCTTACTATTTTTGGGCATTGTTTTTTTTTTTAAGGAATTTGCTATATGTTTAGAACTTATTCTGAAAGTGATATTGGGGAAATAGCTCCAGTCAGAGAAAATAATATGAGTAAATATAGAGAAGTAGGGAGTATAAATGGGAATAAAGAGAGGGAATGGTGAAACAAGATGCAAAAAATGGAGTTTGTGATCAGACCATGATGAGATTTCAGCATCATGCTAAGTGGTTTTGAAATATCCTGTAGGGGAGTGATTGTTAAAATACTTCTGGAAAGGCATAGAGAGTATATACTATAAGCTTTGCGAGCCATGTGACTTCTGTTGAATCTACCCAACTTTATCACTGTAGTGCCAAAGCAGCTGTAGAAAAGACATACACTGATGGACGTGGCTGTGTACCAATAAAACTGCATTTGGAAGGCAGGTAGGCAAAATTTGGCCTGCAGACTGTAATTTGCTAACCTCTGCTCCAGAGAATAGGGAGCCAATGGATGACTTTTTAAGGAAAAAAGAGGGTAATTAAACTAAAGGTAGAACTAGGGTGGTAGAAGAGAAAACAAAGGGGAGGGTTCGATTGGATAGAACCTTTGAAATATGCTGATACATTTCATGAAAAATTCAAGGTACATTCAAGAAGTGGGCTTTCCTGTTCTTGAAGCTGGATGAAGCAGTAGATAATGATGGAATCAAGATCACCAAAATCTTGGCAGGCTGAAATGGTAGATCACGTATGTGCACCTGCATGCTAAGTCACTTGCTTCTGTTGTGTCCCGCTTTTTGCTACTCTATGGACCACAGCCTGCAAGGCTTCTCTGTTCACAGGATTCTCCAGGCAAGAATACCAGAGTGGGTTGCCACGCCTTCTTCCAGGGGATCTTTTGGACCCAGTGGTCGAACCCACATCTCTTATGTCTCCTGCATTGGCAGGCGGGTTCTTTACCACTAGCACCACCTGGGAAGCCCAGATCACATATAGGTAACATAAATCTCATAGAGGTGAATGTTAAGATCCTGCATGGGAAGAGTTTGAAATGATTTATCTAACAATATTATGTGTGAAAATGATTTGGTGATAGTGGTTGACTATAAGCTCAATTATGGGTTGAAACCTTAGAGAGGGAGCATGAAAAAGGTTCTGAGATTACCTCATCTTTAAGGCTTCCCTGGTGGCTCAGATGGTAAAGCATCTTCCTGCAATGAGGGAGACCTGGGTTTGATCCCTGGGTTGGGAAGATCCCCTGGAGATCTTTACAATAACTTCTGAGCAATGAAGCCATGTATTTTTTCTCTTTATAGAGAAGTGATTTTGAAGAATCCAGGGCTAAGTTTCTTACAAGAGGGCATCCAATTGAATTGAGCACATTTTCTCTTAATTTCCATATTTTTAAATCCAAGTGAGTCTGACATAGAAACTGGTATTTTTTGAGTGTTAATGCTACCGCTATGAGAATTAGCTAGGATTAATAATAACATCTATAACAATCTTACATAATACATGTATGTATACTATATACATGCATAAGATTTAAAGGAACAAATTTAAATTAGACAGCATTGTACACAAGAAGTAAATGTTTCTTGTTTGAACAGATATTAAAAATTTTGCATGCATGACCCTTATGCTTATTACAAATATATTCAGAGTTAGGCAACTTGTCCTTTATGTGATTGAAAACATATGTTTTCCACAATTTTTAAAAATTTCTTATATGTACTTAGCTTTTAACCTAGGAAAAAGAAATGTGTAAATAGTTTAAATTATTCCTTTTGGAGAACAGATTTGTACAGAGTAGAGTAGACTGACAGCCCCAGGTGATGACACTTGTCCTTCTTTGGAACTTTGTGTGTTTTGGTTGCTTCATTTTTCTTGTTAGAAGATTAATAAGGCTGATCAGCACTCATTGTACCAAAAGGGAATGTCTTTGATCTTACATATTCTTTTATATAAGTAATACACATATCCAGAGGGCTTCCCTGGTGGCTCAAACGGTAAAGAGTCCATCTGCAATGTAGGAGACCTGGGTTTGATCCCTAGGTTGGGAAGATCCCTTGGAGAAGGGAATGGCTGCCCACTTAAGTATTCTTACCTGGAGAATGCCATAAGCCGAGTTAGCCTGGCAGGCTATAGTCCATGGGGTCACAAAGAATTGGGCACAACTGAGTGACTAAGTATGCACGCAAATATCCAGAATAATTTGGTATGACAGCTTTTGAGAGGACCAGAAACAAAACATTTATTATTTTTTTTAATTTACTTTATTTTACTTTACAGTACTCTATTGGATTTGCCATACATCGACATGAATCCACCATAGGTGTACACGAGCTCCCAATCCTGATATTGTTACATTTTCAGTACCAAATACAGAACATTTTTACATGAAGGTGGAATTATTAGTGTATATTTCTGCCACCAAGATACCCAACAGGTTTAATCTGCTTTAAAATCTTGTTGGAAATGAATTTAGAAAGTTCTGGATTTTTGTTGTATGTTGAAAATCATTAGGTAATACCTAATGTTGTTCTTCTAGCATTATTGAAAATTGCATCATCTTACACAAATACACTTACTTATTTTGTTGTTAAGCCACTAAAGTTTCTGTTTCCAAGCCTCTTATTGTGCTTTGTTATAGTTTTGCATAGATTTTGCATGAGTAATATTTAAATAATATTAAGTGATATAACATAAAAAAACATTCTGTTGGCATGGGAAAAGCTTTGTGACATCTTCGTTTGATGGATATCAATCCTGATTACTACTGATAGACCATCATCTCCTAAGATTCTTGTTAAGATTGCCATATTGATGCTTTCCTTCCTGAAAATATATTTAATTTTCTTAAAAGGGAGTAGTATCCTCTGATTTAATCATTATTGTGTGTTGCTTTTGAAATAATTATCGTTTAAAATTATATGCTTGAAATGAAATTTTAGCCAGCCTAGGTTGTTTTTTTTTTTCCTGTTCCTCTTGACATTCCAATCTATCAATATTTTCTGTCATGTGTGTGGCCAAGAATGTGGGGCTTGGTTGAGAAATGCCAGTTCAGACTGATTATTAATCAAGACATGGATATGAAAAATAAAAATAAGCACAGTCATTTGGGGAATAATTAATTTTAACCAAATTTGCACTCTGGGAATTGAAACAGTTTCACCTCATCTGTACAAATGTTTAATGTAAAATCTCCAATATAAGCAAAGTGCCCTAGGTAATCTGTTGACTCTCCCTTTTTGTCCATTACTGCTGGATCTTTTGTGTTCTCTTACTCAGAATTTCTTCATCAGTCTGAAGTGAATTATTTTATAGCACAAAGTAAATAAAGAAAATAAAGCCTACTGTATGATTTTCATTCACTTTCTATTGATTGAAATAAGGTAGTTAATTATCATAATTAATTAACATAGTTAAAAGTTCTCAATAATAGTACAAAACCCAAACAGGTGGTTTGTATTGAAGAAATAAAATAAACTTTTTTATTGTAAACTAGGACAGTTCTTTTTCTATTGCACATGACCTGGATAGAATAAAGTAGACAGCTCATGCTGAGAAAACTGAAATGTAGAGAATGCAAGAGTTAAAACACAAATGATATACCCAGGAGTGTCTCAGGCATGGATCTCTGAAAATTATGATGAACTATCCAACTTGAATGAATAAAAAGCATGAGCTGGTCTGTTGTTTGCTTTCAGTTTTGAAGGTCGTCTTATAAATTAAGCATGCTAATAATTTCATCTCTATGATCACATTTATAAAGGCATTTATTTCTCTTATGTTGAATATATTTGTAAGGGTTTAGTGACAATTAGTTTCATTGCTGAGTGCATTTTTTTTCTCTTTTGAAGCACAGTTTTTGTTAAGTGAAAATATTTATGATTATGCTGGTATAGTCCTTAGGGTCTCCTACTCAATTCCTTAGACTCCTGGCTAATGACATCTACCTAAAGGTGTCTCTCCTCATAACTTGACATTTAACCTAACATGTTTAGGTTTGAATTTGGGGAATTCTAATTTTGCGTTCTAAATATGGGAGCATTTCCAAATAGATATCATCATAGTTTTGTCAAGTATTACAAAGGAAGGTAAAATCTGTCATATTACCAAATACAAAATGTTCTGAATACTGAAATGAATTCAAATGCTTTTTTTTTCCATCGAGTTGATGTACTCCATGGAAAATTAGTACTTAAGGCATTTCTTCCTTTTTTTTTTCATTCAATTGACATAAAAGAGATAGTATATATTCAGGAGCAGTCGTTTTTGAGAATATTGAAACATTCGCATATTTTAATTGTAGAAGTGCTGGACATAAGCTGGGGCTTGCATTAAATTGCACACCTGATCACATGTCTGTTGGAAGATTTCCAGAGTATGCTCTCAAAGACAGTTTCTTGCAAGTTGTGCCACTGAAATTAAGATCTATTCCCCAGAGAAGACAAGTGAATTAACACAGTATGCTTTATGCACAATGAGAACAAATTCATCTGGGTTACTACTTCGCTTAGAACTGTAAAAAGTACAATGACATGTACTTATAGCTGAGTGAGTGAATTCTATTTTTATCTTAAACATAGAATCGATGATTTACTTTGTGGCTTTGTTTTAGATTCTTCTGACATGTTAAGATTCTTTGAAAAGATAGTTATTCTATTCCCTGGCCATTCTGTTTCCTCATTTTCAAATCTGTATTGCACATGAAATAGGCTAATCATTGATAGAAAGATATTAATGTTAACAAATCAACAAACATGTATAGCTTACCTCTTTGTCTTTTGCTTGCATGCATCACATTTTCAAAAAAGAAATCACCAATGCCATACCATTAGCAAACAAATAATAATCACTCAGACATGAAGAAGTATTCAAAGACTAGAAGATTTTGGTGATGAAGACAGGAGAAATAATAGAAATATGCAGCAAGGCTGTTGGTATATCTTGTAGGGAATATCTAGAAAATTAGATTAATCAAGGAGCAGACATTTGGAAGAAAGTTTGTGTGAATGCCTGACAGTCTTGCTCTTTCCCTCATTTCAAATGTTGGCAGGGTAGCAGGCAGCTCCAAGGGAAATGCACTCCTTTCATACTTGAGTAATTGATGAATTGTATGCAATATGCAAATGAGAATCCATAAATCTTATGAATGACAGCTTAATTTATGTGAGCCTTAATGAATGCAGGATTAGATTTTAATTAAATATCCTCAAAGGCACCCTGAGTAGTAGATTTTTTTAGGCCTTGTTTTTTGAAGACTTGTTTCTCAAGCAATACATTTTACAAAAGCAGAAAACGAGGCAAAGAAGGGACTTAGCCTTTATTTTAGTAATAAGCATTGTCTCATTTCACATAGCAAACAGTATATCGATTGATAACTCCTTAACAAAATGTGTACAGATCTCTTTATTTTGTACATATTTCACTAAATTTGATTACTTTTAATTACTGTTGGTTTCTGATATCATATGCTATTTTTAATTACAAGAAAGTTATTAAAACTTTACCAAAAAGTACACTAGAGCTGAAGAGTTGTTAAGAGATTATATTAGATAGTAAACATTCAAAGTATCAAATCTTATTTGACTAAAATAGTCTTCCTAACCATTTTTCTTTTTTCAAAATTGCCTCCGTAGACAATATCTAATGAGATAAGATGATAAATAAGACTATTTCATACATGATATTTAATAAGGAGAATCATCCTAAAATTAGACTGAAATGATGTATACTCTCGTGGAATAGTTGTTTGCTTAATTCACTTTCCTTAATACATTAAACTTAAATACAGGTTTTTCATTGAATGTATATATGATAAACACCATTTTATTTTTCTGTTAGTCATCTACTTTTTCAATTAGAATTTTCTTAATTTAATTATGCTAAAATGCATATACAACTTGGTATTTAGAAATTCTAAACATTTATTTCTAACACTTAAAGTATTTTCTTTTAAATCACACTGGGCTTACTTTTTTAACACTCATTAGTTGTCTCACCTAAATCAGTTTTAAATCCTCTGATTTGAAAGTATTCCTTTGAGTTTTCTCTTGGTAATGTTACAAGGGCCTATGTGAATATAGGTAGAAAAAAATTACACATTTTTCTCTCTTAAGTAAAACAAACACATAGTTTCCAAATGTAGTGTATTAAGCTTTGAATAAGAGGATGAATACATTCTGGGGATCTCATTGATGGCAGGCTGACTGTGGGTAACAATATTGTAATATATGCCTGAAAATTGCTGTAAGTTGGGCCTTACTATTCTCACCCCACAAACACTAGATGTGAGGTGATCTATGTGTTAACTAACCTTATTGTGGTAATCATTTCACACTATGTACATGTATCAAGTCATTAAATGGTACTTCTGGAACTACATGATGTTGCATGTCAATAAAGCTGGGGAAAGTGCAGTTTGTTCACCTAATGTCTATGTACTTATTTAGGTGTGTATTGCATTGAGAAAAATAGAAGTTTAAACATGGAAGTCAGAGTCCTGGCCTAGAGCTTAGCTTCTGAGGTCAAGGTGTCGGGGAAGCCCTTGAAATTACACACACACGTTTTGGTATATAAACGTGTTTATTTTACTGACTTGAAGTGAACACAACCTTCCATAGATTTTCAAAAATATTCATTATCTAAAAAAAAAAATCTTACTATAATGAACATAATAACTGCAAAAACATAACTTACTGAAGCAAATATATGTATATAAATCTAGACAAAAATGTGTAGTCCATTCCTTATAAACCATATAACTTTGTAAAGGATTAGTCTGTGTAAGCATACTTTCTTTAATTTTTTCATTACTAATTTCTTTTTAAATACACTATGACTTATTGTGAGAACAACATTCAAGTAAAATATCCTAAATTTTTGTTTTATTTTCAATGATTATTGCCATTTTAAATATTGTGGCATATTAAGTCCATTTCTTGAATGAATATCATCAATTATCAATTCTATCTAATCTATTTATGCAAAGAACATCTATTGACCAAAGTTAAATATATGTGCAAATACTATAGCAAAACAGTTTTAGAGAAAATAAATATTTAAAAATATTTTAGACAAGATTTAATGGCTTTAAAATTTGCTACAAAGTTATATTTTATATGTGTAATTTAATGTAAATTATTTGGAGAAGGCAATGGCACCCCACTCCAGCACTCTTACCTGGAAAATCCCATGGAGAGAGGAGCCTGGTAGGCTGCAGTCCATGGGGTTGCTAAGAGTCGGACATGACTGAGTGACTTCACTTTCACTTTTCACTTTCATGCATTGGAGAAGGAAATGGCAACCCACTCCAGTGTTCTTGACTGGAGAATTCCAGGAATGGGGGAGCCTCATGGGCTGCCATCTGTGGGGCTGCAAAGAGTCGGACATGACTGAAGCGACTTAGCAGCAGCAGCAGCAGCAGTAGAGTTGTATATTATTGCATATTACTACATTTGAATGTTCAATTTTTATTTCAAGCTGTCTTATACATGTCTATATACATATGGACATGTATATATTATATAGTTTATATTTATAAAGTTTGACCAAGTATATTGTGACTGTGCCACTTTTTTTTCCATAAAGTTAATAAGCAAAGACAACACAGCAAACTAAAAGAAGGATTGAACTTTACATTTAAGAGAAATGAGGTTTCTAAGATGAGTTTTAAAATTAGAATTTCTTATTCTTCTCTCTTTCGTCTTTGTTGAAACTCCACTGAATCTGTGGCTTCATTTTTTTAAAGGCTCCATCATTCAAATCAGTTAAAGCTGTAGCAGTAAAGATGCCTATGTATAAACTTGTTTTTTGGTAATAACCCTCTTACTATGGTTTTGGTGAGACTTGCTTTGATGGAAAAATTTCAAATTTTTTTGTTATACTAATTTCATTCCTTACACAGTTATTTTCAAAATTTTGGTTTTTGAATTTTTAACTAAAAAAAAACAACACACACGAGATTTTAGGTTCGGTTTGACCAAAAGATGAGTTAAAACCCACACAGACTGCATATATTTTTATCCTTCATGGCATTCTCTGCCAATTGTAATATTTCTTGCTTAGAGATTTTTGCATTTGCAGTTGGGATTTTTGGAGGGAATTGTTCTTGTGTAAATCCAGAAGTTGTAGTTAGCTGTGACTGACCTTTATTGGAGCATTGATGAAGAAATATTTATAAGATGAGTCATTTAGACTGTAAGGTTTTTGGAAATTTTTGTTCCTCTAATGTGGTCTTTATTAGAGCTAATTCAAACTTTCTTTCAAACATCAAAATGGTCATAAATCATGCAGAATTTTGGTTGCTAATACCTTTACTGTTTTTTTCTCTGTTTAAACCTCTAGGCATAATGTAGTCAATTTCATTTGTTATTAAAGCTAAATTTCTTATGTATTATTAGATATAAGTAATTAATACTTTATTTAAATGACTTTGAAGTAATTCATCTCCTTTGCTGTGTGTGAAAATAGGAAACATTTAGAAAAGGAAGCATATGATGCTTATACAGCTTTCCAAGAGTGCTTCCAACTCACTTTGAACAGCTAGTTACAGAGGAGGTTTTAGGTAAATCTTGATGATTTCTAGCTTTTGTGTTGATCAGTTGGGGTAATTTAGCCATTTAAATTGGCATGCATCAAATTTATTAATTATTGTAAATATAATTATATTGGTTCATTCAGAAAGGATTATTTGACTAGTTGAGGGTTACCAGCTGGAACAGTCCAAGTATAGAAATCTGTTTTCAATACTTTTGTGGAAATTTTCAAATTACTTTTCATTTCAGCTGAAGAGGAAAAATATAGCCATAAACCCCTTAGAAGTTCTTATATGATATACATTTTTTAAAACATTTGTTGCCCTTACTTTGAAAATTAAGATGTTTGAAATAGTTTCCTTTAGATAAGAATTTATACTTCTGCTTATTTTAGGTACAAATGAAAGTATGCCAGTTATTCTAAATACTGAAAGGACTCTTCAATCTAATTTAAGAATTGTTGCTCTACCCATCCACATATTCTGAGAGAAAAAGTGAAAATTAAAGTGAAAGCTAAAATTCAAAATAATAATCTGTCACTGAAATTGTTAATAAAGGAGTACTGATATGGGATTACAAAGTAGATTTTAAACAAATACACAAAGGAAATCACAGTCTATAGCCATATTTTCAAAGTGCAATCAATATTGAAATCTTCTGTTGGTAATGAATACAAGCAAATTTAGTTAGTGTGTCAAATGCAAGTCAACATCAAAAGCACTTTTCAGCTTTACTGCTCAGATACCTATTTAAAAATGACTGCAAATACTTGGGGTACCGAGTTCACTAAGACAAATTTTAGTAGTATTCATTTTATTTAGGATAGATAAATGTACAGTTGTTCTCTGATTCTGACACCATAATCTATAAGAAAAGACTAAAACAAACCTGGAGACTTCAAGCACATTCTGCTTCTTCCATTTATAGAAGTATTCAGTTGATTCTCTATCACTCCTTCACAAAATCTCCAAATATCAGTTATTCCATCACAAATCCCAGCTCCCAAGTACTGACAGAAGGACAGACGATGAGAACTTTCCCACTATTCTCTGCTCACACACCTACGTTCATCCTTCTTACTGGAGAAAACCAGGAATAGCAGATTTAAACCCCATTGTTTGGATGCAGATACCAAGCCCAGAAGCACGGCTAAAACAAACAAGTGAAAACTAAAACCTGTTAATTCCCAACTCAAAATCCAAAACTCTTTCCTCATCTTGTGAAAGTGAATTATGACTTACTTTTCAGTTCTTCATCAACATATTTAGAACTCTCATTTTTAGAAAGGTGAAATAATAAATGAGAAAATGATGTATATCTGCTTTGGAATCAATAAAATCTACTACCTTGATACACTCCACAGTCTACAATGATGGCTGTTACGTGTCATTATCTAGGAATTGTTGTTGTTTTTCAGTCACCCAGTCGTGTCTGACTCTTTGCAATGCCATGAATGGCAGCATGCCAGGCCTCCCTGTCCCTCACCACCTCCCAGAGTTTGCCCAAGTTCATCTTCATTGCATCAGTGATGCTGTCCAGCCATCTCATCCTCTGACACCCTCTTCTTCTGCCCTTGATCTTTCCTAGCATGTAGGGACTTTTCCTAGGGACTTTTCCAAGTTTGTTTGCATCAGATGACTAAAATACTGGAGCTTCAACTTCAGCATCAGTCCTTCCAGTGAATATTCAAGGTTGATCTCCCTTAAAATTGACTGGTTTGATCTCCTTGCTGTCCAAAGTACTTTCAGGCGTCTTCTCTAGTACCGCAGTTTGAAGGCATCAATTCTTTGGCGTTCTGCCTTTTTTATTGTCCTGCTCTCACAACTGTGCATGATCAATGGGCAGACCATAACCTTGACTATAAGGACCTTTGTTGGCAGATGAATGTCTTTGCTTTTCAACACACTGTCTAGGTTTGTCATTGCTTTCCTGTCAAGACGCAATTGTTTTCTGATTTCATGGCTGCTATCACCATCTGCAGTGATTTCGGAACCCAAGAAGAACAAATCTGCCACTACTTCCACTTTTTCCCCTTTTATTTGCCTTGCATTAATGAGGCCAGATGCCATGATCTCAGTTTTTTAATATTTAGTCTTAAGCCAGCTCTTTCACTCTCCTCTTTTACTCTTCTCAAGAAGCTCTTTAGTTCCTCTTTGCTTTCTGCCATTAGAATGGTATCATCTGCATATCTGAGGTTGCTGATGTTTCTCCCGCTTATCTTGATTCAGGCTTGTAACTTATCCAGCCAGGCATTTCTCATGATGCACTCAATGTATAGGTTGACAGCAGACAGTTTTGTCATACTCCTTTCTTGATCTTGAACTAATCAGTTTTTCCTTACCCTTCTTTCAATTTTCAGCCAAATTTTAAGCCATTTCCTATCAAGCAAACTATTAAATGATTTCTTTGATGTTTAGAATGATTAGTCACAAGAGGCTACGATTAGAAATCCACTGGAATTTCACATGTAAGGGACTTCAGCTTAACAGTCATTGAAAGTAAATGCTATTTTATGAGTTATTTTTTAAAAATAAAGAAACAAGCAATCCTGTATCTGTATCCAACAAATGAAATCTTACAGGAAATATGCTTCATTATCAAGCTTAACAAGGTTCAAGGTGAGGGAATCTAGAAAGATGAGGAGAAAAGAAAAATATATGGAACTTAAAATCATCAAGAATATCACTAAGAGAGCCAAAAGGAAGATCAGTTCAGTTCAGTCATGTCTAACTGTGACCCCATGGACTGCAGCACACCAGGCTTCCCTGTCCATCACCAACTCCTGGAGCCTGCTCAAACTCATGTCCAGTAAGTTGGCAATATCATCCAACCATCTCATCCTCTGTTGTCCCCTTTTCTTTTCACCTTCAATCTTGCCCAGCATCAAGATTTTTTCCAGAGTCACTTCTTCACATCAGGTGGCCAAAGTACTGGAGCTTCAGCTTCAACATCAGTCCTTCCAATGAATATTCAGGACCGATTTCCTTTAGGGTTGACTGGTTTGATCTCCTTGCAGTCCAAGGGACCCTCAAGAGTCTTGTCCAACACAACAGTTCAAAAACATCAATTCTTTGGCACTAAGCTTCCTTTACAGTCCAACTCTCATGTCCATACATGAATACTGGAAAAACCATAGCTTTNTTCTTCTCTGTATTCTTTCCACCTCTTCTTAATATCTTCTGCTTCTGTTAGGTCTATACCATTTCTGTCCTTTATTGTGCCCAACTTTGCATGAAATGTTCTCTTGGTATCTTTAATTTTCTTATTTTCCCCATTCTATTGTTTGCCGCTATTTCTTTGCGCTGATCACTGTGGAAGGCTTTCTTATCTGTCCTTGTTATTCTTTGGAATTCTGCATTCAAATGCAGAATATATATCTTTCGTTTTCTCCTTTGCCTTTCTCTTCTCTTCTACTTACAGCTATTTGCAAGGCCTCCTCACACAACCATTTTGCCTTTTTTCATTTCTTTTCTTTGGGGATGGTCTTGATGTCTGCCTGCTGTACAATGTGATAAACCTCTGTCCATAGTTCTTCAGGCACTCTGTCTATCAGATCTAGTCCTTTGAATATATNGGCCTCCTCACACAACCATTTTGCCTTTTTTCATTTCTTTTCTTTGGGGATGGTCTTGATGTCTGCCTGCTGTACAATGTGATAAACCTCTGTCCATAGTTCTTCAGGCACTCTGTCTATCAGATCTAGTCCTTTGAATATATTTGTCACTTCCACTGTATAATTGTAAGGGATTTGATTTAGGTCATACCTGAAAGGTCTAGTGGTTTTCCCTAGTTTCTTCAATTTAAGTCTGAATTGAAGAAAGTCTGAATTGGACAACTGAAGGAAAGGGCATTTCAGGCAGAAGGATTAGCATCTCCAAAGCATGGATATATAAAAGTAGTTAAGTACCAACTGCAGACTGAGGCTGGGTAAGTTTTGAGAAATTACACTGGAGAGAAATTGAGGCATTAGATCTTAGAAGTTCTGATCTGCTATGGTAAGAAATCTGGTGAGCTGGGGAAGATTTGCAGAATACACTGAAGGTATTAAAATGTTTTTTCTGTGTGGATCACCTAGGTCAGAATACTATAGGAACACAAGTGAAAGGACTTGAAATAAGACAAGAGCAATGTGAATGAAGAAAAGTGTGAGTAAAGAAATACCAGAGGTAGAATCAGTAGAATCTGGTGACCACTGAGTTGAGAAGTAGAAAGCACACAAAAGGAGATGGAGGAATTGGGAGTGACCCTGAGTTTGGCTCTGGAAATTGGATACATGATGGCTTGTTAACAGATATGGAATATAGTAAGTAATGTGATGCAGGCTTAGGGTGAAAGATAAAAAGTTTACTTTTGACATACTGAATCTGAAATACTTGTGAAATCTCTAGATGTTTGGTACAGCAATGGAAACTCAAGAGAAAAGGGAAAACATTATTTATTTCTAATTTTTTAAAAGTTTGTTTTAATCGTTGATGAATTAGACCTCTGGTGACACAAACGGTAAAAAAATCCATTGCAGTGCAGAAGACCTGGGTTTGATCCCTGGGTCAGGAAGACCCCCTGGAGAAGGGAATGGCTACCCAGTCCAGTATTCTTTCCTAGAGAATTCCATGGACAGAGGAGCCTCGTGGGATACAATCCATAAGGTTGCAAAGAGTCAGACACTACTGCATGACTAACACTTCATTTTTTAATTTGATATAGAAATTATTGTGGGGTGCAAAATTTTCCATCTAAGAAGTATAACTGTGTTTTCTCTTTCAGAAAGGAGAACCAAAAAAGATTTATATTTAGAGCTCATTCGTTCTCTTACTCAACTGAAAGTTATCTTTTTACTTATATAGTTTATTTGAGATATTTTTCTCACTGGAAACTACTTTTCATTTATATAATCTGTATGCACTGGTAAGTATTGATAACTATTAAAATTTCTGTTTGATGTCTTTACCCAGTGAAACCAGGCAGGGCAGGAGGAAGAATAAGAACATTAAGACAGAGATAAGGTGAAGACAACAGCACAAATTAGGAACTAGGTTAGAAAAATGTACCCTTGGAAATCAGATAATACACTGACTTAGCTTTTTTCTGTACTTTCCCTGTTCACATTCTGCTTATTAGATACTTTATGATAGGAGTAGCTTCTTTGACTATCTTATTTCATATTTAAAAATTTTATCTGTCATGGCATCACTTGAACTTGTTAGGGAAGGAAAGATGTGGCTTCCAAAAGTTAAGTGAGTTGCCAAGTTCACACATCGAAAGAGTGACAGCTTCTGTCTTCTGATCCATGGTCAAGTCATCTATTGTCAATATTGTCGCTGTTATTTAGAGGTACCATAATAATGGAGTAAGTGTTCACTTTTAAATCAGAGTTATATGGGCCTGACAGAAAAATATAAAATTCATGAGTCATGCTATTGGACCAGTCGACTTTAATTTCTTCATCTGAGAAGTAGAGACAACATCTGCCTTCGAGGACTATTGGAATTTAAATAATATGAGATAGCATTACTCACCCAGCACACAATAAGTATCCTGTGTATGCATGTTATCATCCCTTCTTCACCAGTCATTTCAGTCTTAATGCCTTAAGTTCTCAAACTGAGAGTAAAGAGGATGAACAAATCCACTATCAACACCTTAAAAACTAGATTAATTTGTTAGGTGTCCCCTTGCTTATTTTATTTCTTGGTTTTATGATCTACTTTTCATCCTTTCTATTTTGCTTCTCTGGTGGCTCAGACAGTAAAGAAAGTGCCTGCAGTGTGAGAGACACGGGTTTGAGGGTTGGGAAGATCCCCTGGAGAAAGATGGCAACCCACTCTAGTGTTCTTGCCTGGAGAATCCCGCAGACAGAGGAGCCTGGTGGGCTACAGTAGATAGAGTCACAAAGAATTGGACATGATTGAGCCACTAACCTTTTCTTTCTCTCTTAAAATTTTAATCTCTCTTGTTGATGTCTTAATACAACACAGACACAAAACACGTGCGCATACACATGTATTTTAGGGTTTCCCAGGTGGCGCTAGTGGTAAAAAAAAAAAAACCCTCCTGCCAATGCCAGGAGACATAAGAGATGCAGGTTCGATCCCTGGGTTGGGAAGATTCCCTGGAGAAGGGCATGGCAACCCACTCCAGTATTGTTGCCTGGAGAATCACATGGACAGGGGAGCGTGGTGAGCTCCAGGTCATAATGTGGCAAGGAATCGGACAGGACTGAAGCAACTTAGCATGCACCCACGCAAGCAAATATACCTATACAACTGAATATTGACTAATAATTGACTTACTATAACCAGTTAATGTATGAAAAACATTGCTGTTTTAAATGTTGCTTTACTTTTCAAAAAAGTACTATCTTGCTATATTATTCTGGGAGATTACCATTTTAAGGACAACTGTTTTTACAGTGCCTAATGCCATGGATTTTCTTGAACTGTCCCTATTTATGCATTCAGTTTCTGTATTTTAAACTCCTCTTATCTCTTGAACAGAATTCTGATTTCTTCTCATTGGTATGCTAAAACCTATTTTTACTATTACCAAAATCACATCTACATTATATAACAAGTACTATCGGAAACACTGAAACTGCTTCCATGAAAGTATACATAAAGCCCATAGGGGATAATATTCAAGGGGAAATAATATAATTGAATATCTATTTAAGCAATGTGATTAGAATATGAAAGTAATTATTAATTGTTAGTTTGTCATATATATGATATTTCTTATAAGTATTTATATAGGCATTTTGAAAGAGTGTCAACTAATGATAGGATAAATTTTCATTATTAGATCATCCTTACTATAATACCGTTTTTATAACATTGTAGTTGAACATTAAGAGTTGTAAAAAGGTTGAACTTAATCTACTTCCGTATGCTTACTTACGCATATTAGAAATTATATTTATGTCTCTATTGTTCTTGGATATAGTCACTTTTTAAAAAATGCCAGTACTCCTTTGACTAATAGAGGTGGGAATTGTGTTAATACAGTTTAATTCATTATATATCATGCTGCAGTAACAGAAATAACAAATATATCCTTTAATAGTAGATTTAATCAATTATGTCTTCATACCTTAATTGCCTATAGAAGAACAGAAAAAAAATTTCTTAAGCAGCATTACCTTTTAAAACAGGTTACCGTGAGAGTACAGTAACATGAGTTAGTTAAACGTAAGATCATCTAAATCTATGATCATTTAAATCATCTGCCCATTAATAATAGATCTAGGAGCTTTTATTTTTTGTGGGATTGGGCCTTATTTGGAAATAAACTTTGGATTGATATAATTATTAGAAAACAGTAATATATTTCTGTAGTTTACCATTTAGTCCTTGTTTTATTCACGTTTAAACTATTGAATTAATCTCTGAAACAATAGAAAGACATTCTTTACTAGAAATAGCCTGCCTTTGCCTTGACTTTGTGGCAAAATGACATTAGGGAACATATATGGTTGGTGAACCTGATTGCTTTAGCAGCCCTTGGGTTGATAATATCAGGTTCCAGCTTGCCCTGCTGGGTCAACGTGGACCCAGGCCTTTAAAGAGAAAAGTTCAGGGAAAGTTCACTTCTATTGTTTTACCATGGTTACAAAACAGAAAGGGGAAAAAAAAAAAAAAGAAAGAAAAGAAGAAATCTTCAGTTTGTGACCTGTCTCTGCCATGAATCCTTTTCTGGGTTCTTTTTGCTTTTGTCAATTAAACTTTGCAACAGAGAAAATTAAAACTTAGAGTATATTTTGGATTGTATTCATTATGGATTACTCTATCATCACTCTTAGCTGATCTTCAGATAGCTTCAGTTACTGTTGTTGTCATTGCATCAAGTGTTTAGATTAGTTTAATTTCATCTAAGACATTTCATTTTTTACTCAGTAAAAGTTTAAAAAACTTGTAAGGTTGCTATATTAGGAAAAGTTTGTTGATTTTAGAGGGCAAGGGGAATAACTTATTAAAAGTAATTTAACTTTGATTAAATTTGTTGGAATAAAGTGCTGTTTTAACTTGAAGAGGGAGGTCATAATTTATTATTTTATTCTAGCTGTAAACTAAAACAACATTTTCATTTAAAAGAATTTGTTTACCTTAAATGGTAAGGAATTGTGATATGTAAGCGTCAGCATGACCTTGGCTTGGAGCAATCTTGAGTGTTTTTTGAATATAGGTAAAAATTCAAACAAGTTCAAAATCCTAAGTTTAGGCTATGTTTGCAAATAGTGGAAATTTTGTTCTAAAATATTTACTAAGTTAGTTGTGAGGAAGGTCAATGCCATCTAGTTTACTATACACTTTGTTCTGTGAGCCTATAAAATCTTATGATTAAAGAATTGAGCGGTTGTGTCATTTTAAAAATTGTAGTTTTAATGATACCCATATTGTAGGATGTTATCTGTATAACCCAGATATAATCACTGTCTGATGATATTTCGGTCTAACTTTGTCCATATTTTATTTTTTACTATGAATTAATGTTTTTTAAAAAGTTTTCAAATGGAAGTTCTAATGAAAATGACTTTTTTTTGTAAAGCATATAATTTATTTTATAATACACATTCAAATGATTAACTATACATGCATCTGCATATATTAGATATTTCCTTAAGTAACAGTAGTAGAATTTTTATAGTCATAGTTTAAAATACTGTTTTACTTTTTATTTGTTGTGCAAGATAATGCTTAGTTTCTAAAGGTGAGAAAAGCAGAGAGGGACTTACACAGAATCAAGATAACAGAGTAAGATGAATCCTTGTAACTTTTTAGAATGACGCTATCTCTGTTATGTGCTCATTTGTTTATTGATCCTTTGCTCTTTTGACTGGCACAATTTATTTTCCTTGAAGTCATCTATGCCAACATAGAAGTGAACTTTTTCATGATCTAGATTGAGAGTAAGAAGGAAAAGGAAGAGATTTAAATATCTACTTAAATTAATCACAATGTATAAAGCACCAAGAACATTTCTTCTATAAATTTTATATCATCTCTATTATTCAAAAATAACATTTCTGCAACTCTTTGCATAAATGCCTGCACATATTTACAATATCACCTAAGTATAATGGAATTTTAAATGGTCTCCATATTGCTTTTTTTAGCATCTGAAAGTTAGTCTTTAAACAACTAATTCTGATTGTATTTAGAAACGATGATCTTAACCTGTGATCCACAAATTTTTCAATATGATTTCTTTATATGTTTAAATTGGAAAATATTTAATTTGTAGCATTTAGCATGTTTAACATTGCTGATTATCACTTCTGAATTAAAATGACTGCTTGAATAACTGAATCAGGCAGCTGGTAACAAGCAACTTAAGACTTGAATTCAGAGGTCATCTAGTCCTTCGCTTATCATCAGACAGGACTTACCTCAAGGATTCAAGATAAATGGCTGCCTTTCAGATGTTAAAAACCTTCAAGAAGAGTCTAGAGAGACTTTACCTGATAACCTATTCTCGTGTTTAACTGCTCTAATGAGAGGAAGAACTATTTTTTCATATCTCATCTACATCCCTCCTGTTGCTATTTAACGGTTGATACTTATTTTTAATGTTATTTACCTACTCTTTATTACTGTATGTTCTGAATTTATTATTGGCCAAATTTTCCCAGAGCATGAATTGTTAGAAATAAATCTCATGCATTTTCAAGAATCCAGCCTAATATATGACCTAAACATATATTGCTTAACTTCAGCGGCCTTGAAACCATGTTTTTTTGCTCCTTAAAACCACTTTATCCATAAATAAAGAGATATAACTGTTTATTTTTGTCTAGAATAACCAGTTAGGGAAATTATTAGATCCATTCCTGCTCAAGTGCTATGAAGATTTGTAATACGATCTGGTTGAAAAACATTTACACTTTCTACAATTTACCCCAGAAGTCAACTTTAAAGTTCCTTCCAAAGAGAAATTCTCAAATACTCTCAAGACCTAGTACACATTTTAAGGAAATTGTATGCTTCACAGATATTCCACTGGATTCATTTATTCTATTTTTTCATATAAGAATCTATATGAAGAATCAGGGAAGGAAACATTGAATGTTTGAAAAGTATTCTGTCTTATGTTTTACTGCCTGACACCTTTAAATATCTGTTCAAAACTACTTTTTGTTTTTTAAAAATTCTATCTCTTTCAAATATGTGCAGTTAAAAAATTTAACTTGGTATGGATTAGAAGATACTTTTGATTACTCTTGTTTACTTTAACTTCTTTGTTTTTTTTCTTATAACACTCATCCCACTCATCAGACACAGCTTCATTCTTGCAGTTCACATTCAGGACCCACAGAAGTTGTAGTTCTCTTTCACTTCTGGGACTTTCTGTACTACTTCTTCATCTCTTCTAATATTTCAATTTCATTGGCATTTTATCTTTGAAATCTGGCAAACATGGGAGGTCCTTGAGATGGATTCCATAAAGTGAAGTGTAACTTTTTAAGAGAAAAGCCAATTAATTAATCTACATAGAATTATTCCAGGTTCAAGGATTATACTCTTCTTGAAGTCAAGGATTGTCATTTTCTTTCTTTTCTATCTCACTTTAGACATATGCAGTCTTGGACTGTACTGTATTATCAGTAAGCATACTCTGATTACATTTAAATGAAAGATTCTCATGCAGTTAATGCATCTGTTTAAATCTTTTGCCTACTTTCTAAAATGGAATCTTTTTGTCTTATTATTGAGTTATCAGAATTTTTATATATCCTGAATCCAAGTTCTATATCAGGTACATATTTTGTAAGTGCATATTTATAAATGTAATTGTAAATACATATAACTTTCTTTCATAAATAAAATGTTTTATTTCCGAAGGGCAGTAAATTTTATATATTTTGTTAATCAATATTTTTAAAAATATATGCATTTAAGCAAAGTTTGGCTGTGAAAAAGTTATAACCATTTTAAAAATGCTCCACCTTGAGAAAAACAGTTGACCAAATGGTAATCATAAGCAGAATTTCAACATTATAGGGAAAAACAGTTGATTAAAAAAAATACTTGAGAGACATTATGTGTGTGTGTTTGTGTGCACGTGTGGCTGGGTAGTGCAGTGTTAAAGAATCTGCCTGCCAATGCAGGAGACACAGGAGATAGATGTGGGTTTGATCATTGGGTCTGGAAGATCCCTTGGAGTAGAAATGGCAACCCACTCCAGTATTCTTGCATGGAGAAGCCGATGGACAGAGGAGCCTGGCAGGCTGTAGTCCATGATGTGGTAAAGAGTTGGACATAACTGAGCACACACAAACATAGAAAATAAGTTGATTAAAAAAACGATACTTGAGAGATATTAGCGTGCTGATTTGACATCTTGCACAAGTGTTTAGTCCAAAGTAAAATCTTCCATGTCTCTCTCCAGATCTGTTTTTGGAAAAATGTTATATTGACTAAAGGGTCATTTTCATAATTAATTTGATCACACTCCTGTTACAAAGGAATAAGTTGAGAAGTGAAAAAAAAATTACTAAATCAACTGGCTTGACTCCATTGCATCAACCTCATTTTAATATTAGTTTTTACCTTGACTTTATGGAATGTAATTGATTAATTTGGTGCTTTAGATAGAGATATAGGAATAAACCATGCAGATGAGAGAGTTTGTAATTTGTATTTTTAATGGATATTTAATCAAGATTTTGTTTTTTAAGTGTCTTCATTTTTGCTTTCACTGAAAATTGCTAACTCCTTGCAATAAAGCTTTGGTAACCTCATTTATAGGTGGTTAGTAACTTTTGAACAAAAGAATTTGCGTTACTTTCTAAGTACGTTATAATGTTTTGCCATTTCCATGAGAGCGGTAAAATTATGTGCTCTCTTTCAAGATTAAAAGGCAAATAGTGGGTTTTGTTTATAAAACACTATGTTTCCTTGAATATTTGTTTGCATACTCATCTCTTCATTGCCACTTTCATTGCCCTTTGTAGCCTATCATCACATTTTATTTAGATTTCATTATCTTCTAGCAAACTTCCACTTTCTAGTCTTCACGACTTCACGTTTAGCACCATTTCCTTGCTTCAAGTTAGCACTTTTGTGTAAATTAAATTTAGGCTTCTAGCTAGGCCTTTAAGCCTCTTGGAAATGTGATTACAAATTATTCTTTTAACTTAATCTTGCTTAGATATAAGAGTCTCATTATTATTATTATAAATTTTGCCTCATGACTTTGTATTACATCTTTTATCTGGAATTATTGGTCTCTCCTCTTGTCCTGTTCTCCTTCCAGATTCCAATTCACTTTCAAATGAATCCACCAAATCAAATATCAAGTATTTTGGGAAGTTTATATTTATTCTGTTTCCCCAGTGTTCATCATCTGCCCTTGGCTGCCATGCACAGAGGCTAACATTTAAGACTAGCCCAGGGCAAAATGGAAATGTGATTCCCCTTATTAAAAACGATGAGAATTCAAGATGGTGACATCAGAGCCTTAAATCCAGTGCAGGAATATCTCTGGAGCACAGGCCCAGCTGCATGTTTAGTTGAGGCTTTCTCAATAAATGCTTCCACAACATACATTTCACACCAGACTGCATATCACCTACCATGAAATATTTGTAGCGTGTATGTGTCTGTTACCCCTAGAAATTGTGATTTCCATGAAGGAACATGCCATACTTTAGTCTTCTCTGAAGTTCTGTAACCTAGTATATGTCTTCACAGGAAGAGAGGCTCACTAAACTATATTTAATTGAATGTGAAGATATCTGTGGGAAGAAAAGCATCCAAAGGTGTATTTCTTAAATAATTTGGGGAAACAAGTTTTCCAAAATATTTTGCAGAAAATAATTTTCAAAAATTAAAATGGAAATCATGGTTTCAGTAAGATCTTTAAAACAATTTCAGTAGTCAAAGCAAACCCTTAGCAGATTCATTGTGAGAACTGAGCTTGAAATAGAGTGCAAAGAATCATTCTCAAATTTATAGTATTAAGTTGATCCTAATATGAAAATGATATGTTTTAACATTATTCAATACTCTATAGTACTTTAAGTAAGAATGCACATTTTATTCAGAAAAAATAATTTGTGTAATATATAAAAATTACCATAAAGTAATAAAATTATTCTGAAAAAATATTTTGGCCAGTGAAAATATAAGGAAACATCATAGTTTTTATTTGTGAAGAATCTAATTTTATTTTCATATCAAACCAGCATGCTAAAAGCATGGAAGATATCCAAGTAATCACATAACATGCTTTTACTAATGCTAAAAAAGAAATAACAATCAAATTGAGAAATTATGTCTTATTTTTGATCATTTCAAATTTGAATATTTTCAAATATGCTTTCTTGGGATTTTCATTAAGGAGATGTTTCTTTTAAAATGCATTTTTTTTTGTCATTTGTAATGCAGATACAAAATATTTTGTCCAAGTTTCAATCAATATTGACTTCTTAAATTTAAGCAGAATTACTAATAATGTACTCCTAGATTTTNATGATCTTTGTTTTCTGAATGTTGAGCTTTATACTAACTTTTTCACTCTCGTCTTTCACTTTTATCGAGAGGCTGTAATAATTCAATTTTACGGCTATATCCACCTTGTTTTCCTCACATGTGAACAAATTATTTTGGACCAGTTGTTAGTAATCAAATTGCAATCTTTAGTCAGTCAGTTTTTCAGTACATCCAGATCTTAACGTGTAGGCTCCACATAATTAGTACCATCATTCAAAGTACAACTTTCTCTCCTCTTTGCTTCCCTTAAGAGTAAACCTACAATTAGCTCTGAGGAACAGATCTGCTCTGATTAGGTGTCTACTGTTAATCTTATGTAAATTCCTGACTCTAACCACAGGAGTGGAAGGCTTAGGGTTTCAGTGAGCTTCTTCTGATGCATCTTATCAGCAGTTGAACTGTGTCCTGTGTATGCTTGTACATTTTAAGTAGTTGCAATAAATAATTATGGTATTTATGATGCATCTGTCATAGTCAGTCTTATCTGCTGCAGCATGCAACACCAAAATCTCAGAGACTTATGACAGCAGACATTTATTTCTAGTTCACTTTACTTGAGGACTGCTGGTCATGGGCAAGTCTTTTGGGTTCCCCTGGGGTTTGTTGACCTGTATGTTCTCCTGGAAAAACAGTAGAAGTTCAGAAAGAGACAGAGCCTTGTAAGTGCATTTCCGGCTTCTGCCCAGTTACAGCTGACGTCACATCTGCTTACATTCCATGTACCACAATAACTCTATCAGATAAATATTGTTATCATGACCCTTTTACATATGGATGGAATGGTTACTGGATGGAGACTAAGTAAATTAATGGATCACAGAGTGAGATGACTAGAACCACATCTGGCTGAGTCAGAGTCCTAGAGCCAAGACCAAAGTGAAAGGAGAAGAAAACCTTCTATGTTGAAGAAGCATGTTTTTCTCAGACTGTCCTCAGGAAGGCATAGCAAAGGCAGCAAGGGAAGAGCTGATTGTGAACTAATAATAGCGTATATTAGTCAACGTGAATTTATTAAATGCCTACTATCCTTTGACTCTGCTAATACACAGATGCCACACAAGTAAGAAAATTACTTACAGTTCTGCTCGCCGAGTCAGATACGACTGAGCGACTGAACTGAACGGAACTTAGAAATAAAGAGAACATTTTTAAACTATGAGGAAAACCTAACCAATTATTATTTTAAAATCTAGATTGAGATGGCAATAAATATGTTGAAATATATATTGTTAAACAGATATTTAAAAATCCTGTCATATATATACTTAATTAGTTCCTGAGTAAGAGTGGCAAGGCTCTTTAATATGATTTTCATATAACCTCTTTGAATGTTATAGTCTAATAATTTTCTCTTGTGAAAAATTCTTGTGAATTGATTAAATTAACTTTGGAAAGGATCTATTTTTTTTCTCACAAATTTTAAAGTAATTTATGGTTTAATCCTTTAAAATAAAATTAACTCTGTTGTCAGCACCACCGTTTCCTCAGGTAATTATTATCAGGTGTTTCAGGAAAGATGTTAGGGTATGTTTCAATGCTTTTATTTTTTAATCAGCATTGTTCCTTGTCTCAATAAATCTCTGTTATTATACAAGTTCAATGCTAACTTTTGCATGACAATATTTTCTGCTTCAATGTAGAGTAAAAATAAATTTAAAGTAATTGCTTTCAGAGGTTTATTGTTTTATAGGACTGCTGTAAGAAAATAGGGTGCAAAGCATTTGCTAATGTTTGCTTGCTAAGCTATTGAAGGTAGACGTTTATTTAAGCCCAGAATTATTTTTTTGTTTCCTGTTTCAGAGCACTCTAAGTTAATCAAGAATATAATTCATTGGTGGCAAACTTTTGGACATGATTTTGCAAGAAATGTAGGTTTAAATGCACTATGATTTTCACTTCAATTTGCTACCATAAAGGTGAAATCTATATGAAAATGATGTGCAATTTAGAGTTCTTTTAAGTTGAGAACATATTTCATATTTTCCAAAGTTCTTTAAATATGAATAATTTTAGTTTTGCACATGCATTCCTTGTACCTTGCTTGATTTTAAAAACAGAATATTATAAAATGGGATTGAGTGGGAAAACATGGATTTTGTATTGCTTCATTCACTTACAGTTAAAAATATTCTTTTGATAAAAGGAAAGAGAAAGAAAAGGTTAAGGCAGAAACCAAACCTTGCCTACTGTGTGCACAGATACATACACGTGTGTGGGTAAACATATATGCTTATATAATTTAGAGTTGACTGTGTTGCCAGTGGCAGCTCTGAAGCCAGAGGGGTTCGATTGTGGGGCAATATCATGGCATTATGGGGCTTACGGGGCTTCCCCGGTGGGTCAGCGGCAAAGAATCAACCTGCGATGCAGGTGATGCAGGAGACACGGGATTAATTCCTGGGTTGGGAAGGTTTCCTGGAAGAGGACATGGCAACCCACTCCAGCATTCTTGCATGAAGAATCCCATGGACAGAGTTCATGGCATCACCAAGAGCTGACAACTGATGCCACTGAGCACTGCACAACACAGCACATTGTGGCTCTTGGTCATCACATAGAAGATGAAATATTTCTGTAAAGTTGTGGAGAGCAGTAAACTGGGGACTTAGGCTTCCATTCTTCAAACACTATAAAACAGAAAGAAATTGAACAAACAGTCACAGCTTATTATGAAATATGAATTTTTCCTTATACTCCCCTCTTTGGATTACTATAACATCCTCTTTCCCTATCTACACTTTATCATCTCACATAGGAGCACTTATGATTTTTACTTTTATCTTTCTACCTCACTAAAATTTTATTTCTTTTTATTTCTATTTCATTCTTATGCTATGTATCTTCAATTTTGTCTCCAAACCCTAGTTACTCCCTTAACTACCACACATCAATACCCCTTTCATTCTATCACTATTTCTCATTTTCTGTTTGATCTTTCTGGATTCTGTGCTTTGATGTATAAGTGATGTCACGTATATCTGAACCAACAGTTATCAAATAGGTAAGCTTTTGCTATAGGATACAGAGTGATATGCATCATTATATCCTGGGAAGACCATGTGATAAATAAAGTAAGTGGGATCATTTGGGGAAAGCAACTGTGTCTAAAGTTACATGTCATAATTATAAATGTAATAATTATATTAAAATTATTAAATCTCGTGTTTAAATATATGCTTATCTATGAAAATATCTTGATTATGTAGTAATTTAAAAAGCATCATATTTATTGATTTTGTATACATACATACATACATATATATATATATAAAACCATTTGTGGGAAAAAAATACTTAAATGATCTGTGTTTCTGTGAAATAACACTGCTGTCTTTCATGCCAGTTAATAGCTTTTTGGTTGCATCTCATTTTTGCATGTACATATGTATCAGTCCTGTCCTTCTTCAAATTATTAACATCTACTACATGCTTTAAGATCAAGGAGAGAGCTGGTAAAGGCTTATTAGCAAGTTTGATTTTAGATTTTAGGTCAAGGCCTTGTTTTGTATTTTTAACACTTCAGGAAAAAGTTACTAGAAAATAATTTACTAGTTAAAATTAAAATTTAGGGGCCTTTAAATTAACTCCAGTTAATTTAATTCAATGGATTTTACTTTTAACTTATTAAAAAATTAATTTATTTTGAATTTCTCTTTTAACCAATTCAAAGCTAAGATGGGGTGAGAGATGTGAAAAGTTTGGAAACACCAAACAACTTGTCATTTTCAAATATAAAGTTTGTATTATTTACTCTAGTTCCAAAGAGAGGAAAGGAAAGACATCTTCCTTTCCACAATATTAGAATATTAGTATATTCATGCATACAAGGCTAGTCTAGCTAGTCCCAGTTCTAACCTACTCTGTGGCATTTCCTTAAATTTAATCATGCAAATTAAGATTGTTCATTTCTCACTATATATTCCTAAAGTTGCCCCTGAAGAGCAGGAATGTTTCCTAGTTTACTAAGATCTCTCTCTCTCTCTCTCTCTCTTTTTTTTTTTTTTGGTCTGTCTTTTCTGTTTTCCTTTTCTTGATTCGTTTGCCATATCCACTGGCTTCAGCATGTGGGGAGACTGCCAGCATGTATCCAAGCTGTGTGTGTCTCTGTGTGTATGTGTGTGTGTATGTAGGTAAACATGCACATGTGTGCTTTACATAGAATGTCGGAATCCATTAGTGTAGCTGCTGCTGCTAAACGCTTCAGTTGTGTCCGACTCTGGGTGACACCATAGACAGCAACCTACGAGGCTCCCCAGTCGCTGGGATTCTCCAGGCAAGAACACTGGAGTGGGTTGCCATTTCCTTTTCCGAGGCGTGAAAGTGTAGTTTTTCAGTCATGTCCGACTCAGCGACCCCATGGATTGAAGCCTACCAGGCTCCTCAGTTCATGGGATTTTCCAGGCAAGAGTACTGGAGTGGAGTGCCATTGCCTTCTCCACCATTAGTCTAGAAGGTAAAGCAAATAGGGACCAGAAAACATAACTGAAAATACGCAATTAAAACTAACATCATGCAATCAACCAATTTTTTAGCAGTACAAATTCAGGAATGTAGCCAAATAAGAAGCATTACTTTAAAAAATTTTGATGCTAATCAATAAACATTTTGACATAGTGTAGTTGTAGCAGTTGTATATATTTATGACTAACATTTAATTGAAGAACTGATGGAAACTTTTGGCAAAAATTCTGTTCAAATATTTCTTAAAACCTCATGAATAAGAGTTTTGTGTGAAGGTTGAAAACAAGATAAATTCCTGTGTTTATTCAAAATAACTTCTATAGCAAAACTCTACTGTTGTCTATTAACATCCTGTTCAGATTGATGTCTTAGGCACCAAAAGATTCTCTGCTCATAAACTACTCACCAGACAACACCCATTCAGGTATAGTAAACCCTGTCATTGAACCCAACAAATGTAGAGAGCATATTGATAAAAGAGGCCATATGTTTTAGGAAGAGGTATTATTTTTTCTCACTTAAGCAAGGAGGCTTTGAGATTTAATAAAATTCATTATTGAAGTCTCAAAAAGCACTGTGTTTCAAAAAGATGGAAAGCTAGTTTTCAGAAATATCATGCTAAATGTTATTTACACAGTTATTAAATGTTATTAAACAGTAAAATGCAGTTCAAAATTAATCACTTTGAGATATAAAGGTGAGAGTTTTTACATAGTTAACAATCGCCATAACATTCACTTTTTATTCTTTAAATATTTGATATAAAATTTTCTGGCAAAAATGTTTCTTTGTATTTGCAGCTCCACTTAATATATAAGACTTTTGGAGGCTGAACTTGTCCTAAGCTTTCTAACTTGTGTAAAGGAAATAGCCAAGTTATAAGTTCTTGGCAATAAAGTCTAGATATTATGCTCTTAATATGCACACAGTTTAAGGACTTAGTTTTAATAATTTATTTTTCTTCATATTAATGCTTCTAAAATAAATTACTCTTCTTTAAGTGTATGATTTTTATTCTAACATATTCAGAGAGTTGCATGTTTGTTTTTCCTGGTGTTTGAAAAATAATCTATTTTTTTAGTACCACTGAATTCATCTCTAGATGTTCCATTTCATTGCTTCTCTGATTTAAAAAAAATGCTCATTACCAAATGTTTAGAAAATTTCAAAAAAAAAGTGATCAAAGATAATATGTGATCACATATGAAAAGAAAATCACTGAAAGCATATATAAAATATGATCATAATGTAGTGTAATACGTTTTAAAACATGAACTCTGTGACAGATATGTTTCTGGATCCGTTTATCTAGCTTTCTAATATATATAATTTTAATGATCCTATTAGAACTTCAGTCTAGGGTACATTGTAACTTATTCAACTCAAGACATTTGTATGAATTTACAGTTTTATATTTGCATAGTCTGTCTCAGGATGAATTCTTAGATTTGCCACTTTGAAAGTATTGGTATAAAATGTTTCATATTTTCAACTTTGATACATTACACAGAATGTACTCTGAGAAATATTATGCAGAATACATCCTTCTACCAATATAAGAGAAGTATGGTCTTCCCTGATAGCTCAGTTGGTAAAGAATCCGCCTGCAATTCAGGGGACCCTGGTTCAATTCCAGGGTCCAGAATATCACCTGGAGAAGGGATAAGCTACCCACTCTAGTATTCTTGGGCTTCCCTTGTGGCTCAGCTGGTAAAGAATCTGCCCGTACAGTATTTTTTAGCTCTGCACATGTGTTGTATGTAATAGTCTATATTTGATTTGATCTTTAATTCCTTATTTACTAGTGAGCTTGTTTATTTTTATAAGTTAACTAATTTATTATTATTTAAAATTTTTTTTCCTGTTCATTTTTTTTTTACAATTTAATATTGGATTTTTCATTGTCTGTAAACTAAGAGCAATAACACNATCATCTCACATAGGAGCACTTATGATTTTTACTTTTATCTTTCTACCTCACTAAAATTTTATTTCTTTTTATTTCTATTTCATTCTTATGCTATGTATCTTCAATTTTGTCTCCAAACCCTAGTTACTCCCTTAACTACCACACATCAATACCCCTTTCATTCTATCACTATTTCTCATTTTCTGTTTGATCTTTCTGGATTCTGTGCTTTGATGTATAAGTGATGTCACGTATATCTGAACCAACAGTTATCAAATAGGTAAGCTTTTGCTATAGGATACAGAGTGATATGCATCATTATATCCTGGGAAGACCATGTGATAAATAAAGTAAGTGGGATCATTTGGGGAAAGCAACTGTGTCTAAAGTTACATGTCATAATTATAAATGTAATAATTATATTAAAATTATTAAATCTCGTGTTTAAATATATGCTTATCTATGAAAATATCTTGATTATGTAGTAATTTAAAAAGCATCATATTTATTGATTTTGTATACATACATACATACATATATATATATATAAAACCATTTGTGGGAAAAAAATACTTAAATGATCTGTGTTTCTGTGAAATAACACTGCTGTCTTTCATGCCAGTTAATAGCTTTTTGGTTGCATCTCATTTTTGCATGTACATATGTATCAGTCCTGTCCTTCTTCAAATTATTAACATCTACTACATGCTTTAAGATCAAGGAGAGAGCTGGTAAAGGCTTATTAGCAAGTTTGATTTTAGATTTTAGGTCAAGGCCTTGTTTTGTATTTTTAACACTTCAGGAAAAAGTTACTAGAAAATAATTTACTAGTTAAAATTAAAATTTAGGGGCCTTTAAATTAACTCCAGTTAATTTAATTCAATGGATTTTACTTTTAACTTATTAAAAAATTAATTTATTTTGAATTTCTCTTTTAACCAATTCAAAGCTAAGATGGGGTGAGAGATGTGAAAAGTTTGGAAACACCAAACAACTTGTCATTTTCAAATATAAAGTTTGTATTATTTACTCTAGTTCCAAAGAGAGGAAAGGAAAGACATCTTCCTTTCCACAATATTAGAATATTAGTATATTCATGCATACAAGGCTAGTCTAGCTAGTCCCAGTTCTAACCTACTCTGTGGCATTTCCTTAAATTTAATCATGCAAATTAAGATTGTTCATTTCTCACTATATATTCCTAAAGTTGCCCCTGAAGAGCAGGAATGTTTCCTAGTTTACTAAGATCTCTCTCTCTCTCTCTTTTTTCTTTTTTTTTTGGTCTGTCTTTTCTGTTTTCCTTTTCTTGATTCGTTTGCCATATCCACTGGCTTCAGCATGTGGGGAGACTGCCAGCATGTATCCAAGCTGTGTGTGTCTCTGTGTGTATGTGTGTGTGTATGTAGGTAAACATGCACATGTGTGCTTTACATAGAATGTCGGAATCCATTAGTGTAGCTGCTGCTGCTAAACGCTTCAGTTGTGTTCGACTCTGGGTGACACCATAGACAGCAACCTACGAGGCTCCCCAGTCGCTGGGATTCTCCAGGCAAGAACACTGGAGTGGGTTGCCATTTCCTTTTCCGAGGCGTGAAAGTGTAGTTTTTCAGTCATGTCCGACTCAGCGACCCCATGGATTGAAGCCTACCAGGCTCCTTAGTTCATGGGATTTTCCAGGCAAGAGTACTGGAGTGGAGTGCCATTGCCTTCTCCACCATTAGTCTAGAAGGTAAAGCAAATAGGGACCAGAAAACATAACTGAAAATACGCAATTAAAACTAACATCATGCAATCAACCAATTTTTTAGCAGTACAAATTCAGGAATGTAGCCAAATAAGAAGCATTACTTTAAAAAATTTTGATGCTAATCAATAAACATTTTGACATAGTGTAGTTGTAGCAGTTGTATATATTTATGACTAACATTTAATTGAAGAACTGATGGAAACTTTTGGCAAAAATTCTGTTCAAATATTTCTTAAAACCTCATGAATAAGAGTTTTGTGTGAAGGTTGAAAACAAGATAAATTCCTGTGTTTATTCAAAATAACTTCTATAGCAAAACTCTACTGTTGTCTATTAACATCCTGTTCAGATTGATGTCTTAGGCACCAAAAGATTCTCTGCTCATAAACTACTCACCAGACAACACCCATTCAGGTATAGTAAACCCTGTCATTGAACCCAACAAATGTAGAGAGCATATTGATAAAAGAGGCCATATGTTTTAGGAAGAGGTATTATTTTTTCTCACTTAAGCAAGGAGGCTTTGAGATTTAATAAAATTCATTATTGAAGTCTCAAAAAGCACTGTGTTTCAAAAAGATGGAAAGCTAGTTTTCAGAAATATCATGCTAAATGTTATTTACACAGTTATTAAATGTTATTAAACAGTAAAATGCAGTTCAAAATTAATCACTTTGAGATATAAAGGTGAGAGTTTTTACATAGTTAACAATCGCCATAACATTCACTTTTTATTCTTTAAATATTTGATATAAAATTTTCTGGCAAAAATGTTTCTTTGTATTTGCAGCTCCACTTAATATATAAGACTTTTGGAGGCTGAACTTGTCCTAAGCTTTCTAACTTGTGTAAAGGAAATAGCCAAGTTATAAGTTCTTGGCAATAAAGTCTAGATATTATGCTCTTAATATGCACACAGTTTAAGGACTTAGTTTTAATAATTTATTTTTCTTCATATTAATGCTTCTAAAATAAATTACTCTTCTTTAAGTGTATGATTTTTATTCTAACATATTCAGAGAGTTGCATGTTTGTTTTTCCTGGTGTTTGAAAAATAATCTATTTTNCTTAATATGCACACAGTTTAAGGACTTAGTTTTAATAATTTATTTTTCTTCATATTAATGCTTCTAAAATAAATTACTCTTCTTTAAGTGTATGATTTTTATTCTAACATATTCAGAGAGTTGCATGTTTGTTTTTCCTGGTGTTTGAAAAATAATCTATTTTTTTAGTACCACTGAATTCATCTCTAGATGTTCCATTTCATTGCTTCTCTGATTTAAAAAAAATGCTCATTACCAAATGTTTAGAAAATTTCAAAAAAAAAGTGATCAAAGATAATATGTGATCACATATGAAAAGAAAATCACTGAAAGCATATATAAAATATGATCATAATGTAGTGTAATACGTTTTAAAACATGAACTCTGTGACAGATATGTTTCTGGATCCGTTTATCTAGCTTTCTAATATATATAATTTTAATGATCCTATTAGAACTTCAGTCTAGGGTACATTGTAACTTATTCAACTCAAGACATTTGTATGAATTTACAGTTTTATATTTGCATAGTCTGTCTCAGGATGAATTCTTAGATTTGCCACTTTGAAAGTATTGATATAAAATGTTTCATATTTTCAACTTTGATACATTACACAGAATGTACTCTGAGAAATATTATGCAGAATACATCCTTCTACCAATATAAGAGAAGTATGGTCTTCCCTGATAGCTCAGTTGGTAAAGAATCCGCCTGCAATTCAGGGGACCCTGGTTCAATTCCAGGGTCCAGAATATCACCTGGAGAAGGGATAAGCTACCCACTCTAGTATTCTTGGGCTTCCCTTGTGGCTCAGCTGGTAAAGAATCTGCCCGTACAGTATTTTTTAGCTCTGCACATGTGTTGTATGTAATAGTCTATATTTGATTTGATCTTTAATTCCTTATTTACTAGTGAGCTTGTTTATTTTTATAAGTTAACTAATTTATTATTATTTAAAATTTTTTTTCCTGTTCATTTTTTTTTTACAATTTAATATTGGATTTTTCATTGTCTGTAAACTAAGAGCAATAACACTTAACCTTTAATTTATATATTTTTTCCTTTTTGTTACTTAACTTTCAAATTTTCCTAAATATATTTTTAATTTCTGCAAAGATAATTCTATCAGTCTTTTTAGAAAATGGTTTCAAGCACTAATGCCATGTTTGTAATGCCATGCTCCTATCTTTCCCAAGGATAGGGTTTTTTCTTTAGTTTTTTGGCATTTTTAAGCATTTAATTACTTAATCTTCTTCNTTTTTAATTTCTGCAAAGATAATTCTATCAGTCTTTTTAGAAAATGGTTTCAAGCACTAATGCCATGTTTGTAATGCCATGCTCCTATCTTTCCCAAGGATAGGGTTTTTTCTTTAGTTTTTTGGCATTTTTAAGCATTTAATTACTTAATCTTCTTCTTTCATTGCATAAAAGAAGATCTATCTGAACTTTTCAAATAATTAGTGAATTGCTTTGACACCACACTTTATGTAATTTATCCTTTTAATTTATTGAAATGAAATAATTTGGGACTTCCATACATAACCATGTATATGTAAGGTAGAATTTGTGAAAATAAAGTTTAATCCAAAGACGGTTTATTTTTGATGACTTAGAAGGATTGATTAAATTAAATGTTTAGAAATATACACCTTATTATGAGAGTGTGAAATAAATGTTCAAGTATATAAATCTAGCTTTTTTAAGCCAAATTTGAATATAAACATATTTGAAAGTGAAATATCTTGGCTGATGATTTCAAGATTCACAGATTACCATCCACTTAAAAATATATGGTGTATTATCATTCCAGCCACATCATTTTGAAGAGTTAAGTCTGATTCAGCATATTCAGTTGGATGTGGGATAATGCTAAGAGGTCAATAACTCATCATCCTTCAACTTTTTCATCATTATCAAATTGACACCATAGAAAACAATCTGACATGCAGTAGCCTCAGCCTGAATGGAACTGAAAATAGTATAGATTTCAGTGGCCATAGATCAGCAATAAGCATCTGGTTTTTTTCCCTCCGTGCATTCATTCATTCTTTTATTTTCATTTAATAGATATTTATTGAGTCCTGACTTTATGCCAGACCTGGTTTCTATATTCTGGGAATATACCAGTAAATAGAAGTCATTCAAATATCCTTGCCCATATACAGGGTATCTGGACAGATAATTACCAATAAGTAAGTATCAAGTATTTCTAAATAATACTCAGGTTAAAAATACATCAGAGGACTGGAGGTGAACAATTGAATGAGCCTTGTGCCATGTTGTTTGCGGGCCAGGGTTGAAGGTGAGGCATAAACACATCTTATTGAAGAGTATTCTAGGAAGTAGCAACAGCAAGTGCAAAAGTGTGGAGGCAGCCTTTCAAAATAGTAAATCTATTTCAAAATAATGATTGTAGGTTAGAAATACAGCCTTGAAAGTAAATTTCAAAAATCGTCTAAAAATGGATATTTACTTTTAATGTAAATTTCTTCAGTGTGTAAACAGTTTTGTAATTAGCATGGCAATTCAGAGTGGACTTTGGTTCAGTCAGATGTGGTTCTATTCACCTCAGTCTGTGACCCTTTAAGTTACTTAGTCTCCATCCTGTAACATTCCGTCCATATGTAAAAGACACTATTAAACAGAAATTTTAAGTATTTTAGATTGAATAAATAAGAGAACATAGAAATTAGCATAATGATTGGAATTTTAAGAGCTGCCTCTGCACAGTATTCCACAGGAAAAAATCTCATGATAAAACAATGTCTATTCAAGCTTAAAAGGACATTTGCCAACTTCTTCTTCAACTCTGAAGTGCAGGCAGCTTACATCATAATTTTTTATAATATTGAACATTCATGTTAAAGGGCCCTTCATTGAAGAAAATGTATTAAATAGAATTCAAAGTATTAAATAGAATTCAATTGAAGTAAATCATACTCATAGCAATATTTGGTGCCTATGTAATATCTATATCAGGTAACAAATTAAGTATGTTATTACATCTCTACAGGATGAAAACAGCATACTTTGTCTATCTTAATATAACCCTTTCATTAGTTCATAGACCTAAAACCCTGCTGGGAGTATCAAAATTTGTCAGAGGTCTCTGAATTCTGTGTTGTAATCTGAATCTCTATACTTAACAACTATGTATCTTGACAGCTCCCCATGCCTTACACAGCAGAGGGGAATGGAGGATATATTATTTTTTCTAACAGATCTCTCAAATAAATTAGTTATGTACATTTTCTCAAAAGGTAGCAAACAAATAACTTGTCAGTGAGGGTGAAAACACACATTTTAGGTTAAGTCAGGCATCTTACCTCTGCATTCATAAGGAGGAAGACAAAGTTTTCTGAGTTCTGAATTAATCAGTTCTGCTTTTAACTCTCATTTGAAGTTGCATCTCAAAAGATCAAGAGTTTAACATGAGTAAAACTGTTGTTTCTACTTTTGTGACTTATATGTGAAAACGCTTACACTAAATGTTGTGTGTTTCTGTGTGTACATGTACTTTGCTAGAAATTTATAGGTTATTACTTTAGAACATAAAGATTGATGTGGTACTTACTATAGATTTTTCCTTCCTTATTGTTGGCTAGCAATAATTTTTTTACAAAATATTTTCATCTTCTATATTAGAAATTATAAATATAGAAAAATGAAATAGTAGTTGAGTCATTAATGAATTTCACTGTTATGGATATAAACCCTTTTTAAAGTAAAATTTTGAAAGGGCAGGGATTAGTTACTGGTTGGAGAAAGGTTTTATCTACATAACTAATTATATAATGCCAAATTGGGCTCCTATTTAATTCCTCTAATATAAAACATCACAAAAAACATAGAGAACAGATTTGCGGTTGCCAAGGGGGAGGAGGGAGGGAGAAGGATTGGCTGGGAGTTTGGGGTTAGTAGATGCAAATAATTACATTTAAGACAGGATAAGCAACAAAGTCTTACTATATAGCACAGAGAACTATATCCAGTCTCCTGGGATAAATCATAATGGAAAAGACTATAAAAAATACTATAAAACAGAAAAACACTGAGTCTCACAGAATTTTAACTTAAAAAATAAAGCAATTAAATGAATCATAATGTCCCAAAGGAATTTAACCAAAAATCAGAACCTATCACATCTAACATTTTTCTCAAGGTCAGAAGAATGGAGGCAATATGGAGAGATTGGCCATGACTTATGAAATTATTTGAAAATGATCATGTACTAGGCTGTGTGATACTAACCATTTTAAGTAAGGAAAGATGAGCATGAGTTTGAGTAATTCAGCACTTCATTACAGAAGTGTAAATAAGGTGAGGTTGTGTCTATGTTCTTTCCTTACTAGCAAGCCCTCCTCTTCTTCAGTTGATTAATTTCTGTTCACACTTTATATTTCCTAAGAAATCCCACCATGGTGTTCCCAGAACAATCTTTTCAACATTTACTTCAGTGTTTAATAAAATTTGCTGCATTGCTATATATGTATCTATATACACCAATAAATCACAATCTACTTGAAGTCAGGGGCAATATCATACTAGTATTTCCTGCACACATTGAAAGGTCAGGCATATTAACATTTTTTTGTTGACTAAGTTAAACAACAGATATGGAACAGAGAGAGATTTCATGATGCTCAGGTCATGGCTTCTGGGCTAGATTGCCTTAGCTCACAGGTCGTACTCTTTTTTTAAGACTTTTTTTTTTTTAGATCAGTTTTGGATCACAGCAAAATTGGGGAAAATATATAGAGTATTTCCATATAGTCCCTGCTAATACACATGCATAGCCACCCACTTTATCAACATACTCCACCAGAGTGGTACATTTGTTACAACTGATAAACTTACATTGACAAGTCATAATCACTCAAAGTCCAACATTTACATTAGTGTTCATTCTTGGTGTTGTATACTCCATCAGTCAGTCAGTTCAGTTGGTCAGTTGTGTCTGACTCTTTGTGACCCCATGGATGCCACATTTCCCTGTCCATCACCAACTCCCAGAGATTGCTCTAACTCATTTCCATCGAGTCAGTGATGCCATCGAACCACCTCATCCTCTGTCATCCCCTTCTTCTCCTGCCTTCAGTCTTTCCTAGCATCAGTTCAGTTCAGTTCAGTTCAGTCAGTCGTGTCCGACTCTGTGACCCCATAAACTGCAGCACGTCAGGCCTCCCTCTCCATCACCAACACTGGAGTCTATCCAAACCCATGTCCATTGAGTAGGTGATGCCATCCAACCACTTATCCTCTGTCATCCCCTTCTTCTCCTGCCCTCAATCTTTCCCAGCATCAGGGTCTTTTAAAATGAGTCAGCTCTTCATATCAGGTGGCCAAAGTGTTGGAATTTCAGCTTCAACATCAGTCCGTCCAATGAACACCCAAGACTGATCTGCTTTAGGATGCACTGGTTGGATCTCCTTGCAGTCTAAGGGACTCTCAAGAGTCTTTTCGTCTCCAGCACCACAGTTCAAAAGCATCAGTTCTTCGGTGCTCAGCTTTCTTTATAGAGTCCAATTCTCACATCTATACATGACTACTGGAAAATCCATAGCCTTCACTAGACGGACCTTTGCTGGCAAAGTAATGTCTCTGCTTTTTAATATACTGTCTAGGTTGGTCATAACATTCCTTCCAAGGAGTAAGTGTCTTTTAATTTCATGGCTGCAATCACCATCTGCAGTGATTTTGGAGCCCAGAAAAATAAAGTCTGACACTGTTTCCACTGTTTCCCCATCTATTTGCCATTAAGTTATGGGACCAGATGCCATGATCTTAGTTTTCTGAATGTTGAGCTTTAAGCCAACTTTTTCACTCTCCTCTTTCACTTTCATCAAGAGGCTTTTTAGTTCCTCCTCACTTTCTGCCATAAGGGTGGTGTCATCTGCATATCTGAGGTTATTTATATTTCTCCTGGCAATCTTGATTCCAGCTTGTGTTTCTTCCAGTCCAGCATTTCTCATGATGTACTCTGCATATAAGTTAAATAAGCAGGATGATAATATATAGCCTTGACATATTCCTTTTCCTAAATGAAACCAGTCTATTGTTCCATGTCCAGATCTAACTGTTGCTTCCTGACTTGCATACAGGTTTCTCAAGAGACAGGTCAGGTGGTTTAGTATTCCTATCTCCTTCAGAATTTTCCAGAGTTTATTGTGGAAATTCCAAGCATCAGGGTACAGTAAGTCATTTCTTTGCATTAGGTGTCCAAAATATTGGAGCTTCAGTCAGCATCAGTTCTTCCAATGAATATTCAGTGCTAATTTCCTTTATGAATGAGTGGTTTGATGTCCTTGCAGTCCAAGGAACTCTGAAGAGTCTTCTCCAACACCATACTTCAAAAGCATCCGTTCTTTTGTGCTCAGTTTTCTTTGTATTCCTAGTCTCACCTCCATACATGACTACTGGAAATAGCACAGCTTTGACTGGAAGGACCTTTGTCAGCAAAGCAATGTCTCTGCTTTTTAATGCTGTCTGGTAGGTCATAGCTTTTCTTCCACGGAACAAGTGTCTTTTAATTTCGTGGCTGCAGTCACCATCTGCAGGGATTTTGCAGCCCAAGAAAATAGTCTGTCACTGTTTCCATCGTTTCCCCACCTATTTGCCATGAAGTGATGGGACTGGATGCCATGTTCTTAGTTTTTTGAATGTTGAGTTTTAAGCCAGCTTTTTCACTCTCCTCTTTCACTTTCACCAAGAGGCTCTTTAGTTCCTCTCCACTTTTGGCCATAAGTATGGTGTCATCTGCATATCTGAGGTTATTGGTATTTCTCCTGGCCTTCTTGATTCCAACTTGTGCTTCATCCAGCCCAGTGTTTCTCATGATGTACTCTGCATATTAGTTAAATAAGCATGGTGACAATATACAGCCTTGATGAGCATTACTTTACTAGCATATACTCTATGGGTTTGGACAAATGTATAATCACATTATTTACCACTATTTCATCACACAGAGTATTTTCACTGCCTAAATATTCTGTGCACTTTGCCTATTCTTCCTTCCCCCCAACAACCCGACTTTTTATGTCTGGCATATTGAGTAAGACCACTTACTTTCTTGTATTGATATTTCACTTTCTACATCAGTTCTGCATTGGCAGGTGGATTCTGTACCACTGAACAGGCTGGGAAACCCCATTGTTTAATTTACGATTCCAATATAAATGAAAGCATTTGAGAACAGGGTATTCAGAGTGTTTAAAATGGGATCTCCTATAGATGAAAGTTGGATATTATTTTGAGATTGAAACTGTGGACATATCTTGGGGCCAAATTCAAGATGATCTAGAAAAACAGAACCACTGACATGTGCAAGTACAATTATGGCATGTGGCAGTGAGATAAAAGACTAAATATGTTTTTTCTGGTTCATACAAAATATAAGCAGCAGCAATTGCAAAGAGGACCTAGTCATTTGAAATTCAAACTGAAAAATGATAGTAATGAAAATTTTTTCTTTGTCATGATGGAATCCATAGATTGAATAAAAGATTGTGTTCGATATTGAATGTCTTAGTTGGAATATTTTCTAATATTAAATTTTATAGAATATGGTTTGGAAGTATGACAGATACTGTGAGAAAGAGGCCAATAAAGTAATAACTGGTCCCCAGATTTTAAGAAAACCATTTACAATAGTTTCTCATTATTTTGGGATTTGTCCCTTATGGGATGTTAGTCATTCTTTGCAAACAATTTTGAAACAGATGTGTTGTGGGTAGACCTGTCTGTGGCTTGGAAAGCTTGTGGGAAGAAGAGAAAATTATAAGATGATTAAAAGGTTGAAAATATTTAGCTCTCTAGAAAGCATGTCATTAAATGCAATTTACACACAGTCTCCTCTCTGGAAGAAATATTATGTATGTCAATGTTTGATGTATGCTATGGAAAGGTAAAAATAAATAGTATTAAAATTTTATATTCTTTATTAAAACTTAATTAAATTAATTTACTCTTTAAGGAATAAACCATTTAAAGTATATGAATATGCTTTTATGATTCATCAATAGATATACTTCATAAACTGTCATGTACCTTTGATGTCAATAAAGAATTCAAACTGAGGATACTAGGCTTCTGATTTTATAAAAACTTTATCAAAAAGTATATTCACTAAGGTAAGACATCCATGAGTAATATATTAACTCTAATATTAATATAGTTAGTATATTTCATAGATTGTGAAGAATCTTCTTAATGTGGTTCTCACATATAGATTCTATAAAAGGGAGGGAGGGGACTTAAAAACTTCAGGGACTAGATTTTCCCAAATGTATAATTTGTCAAATAAGGACTCTTTTTAGTATTCAGGACTGTAATTAATTGAAAACACAATATACAAATGCTTGAGCATAGCTTAGCCACATTCCAGTATGTTTTAACCCTTATTTTGAGGTTAATTTCTATGCACTATGGTAGCTCAGCTGGTAAAGAATCTGCCTGCAATGTAGGAGACTTGAGTTTGATTCCTGGGATGGGAAGATTCCCTGGAGAAGGGATAGGCTACCCAGTCCAGCATTCTTGTACTTCCCTGGTGGCTCAGGTGGTAAAGAATCTGCCTAAAATGCTGGAGACAGACCTGAGTTTGATTCCTGGGTTGGAAAGATCCCCTAGAGAAGGGCGTGGCCACCCCTGGAGAATCCCATGGACAGAAGAGCCTGGCAGATTGCACTCCATGTTATTTCAAAGGGTCAGACATGACTAAGCACTCAGCTGGAGACTTCAGATATTTTGCCAATGTCCTTTGAAACAAGATTTATATATATATTAAATACATTTCCTGTAGTACTTGAAGTCTGGATAGTGCGAGGTTTGAAGTCAGAGTCAACAATTATTCCTCCTCATCAGAGTAGCTAATTTCAACTATTATTCACTTTCTGTTTGTAATGATTTCAATTTACTCATGTTAACCTTGTGTTTGAGTAATTATCAACTCATATCAACTTCATAGAATATGTGAATTGCTGCTTTCCTTGCCCCTGTGACAATTGTCATATGACCTGTAATGCAGGAAATAGTTTGGTAATGTCGAGTGATGAAAAGTTTTTATAATTTGAAGATAAGCGTACTGTTGGGAAGAACATATTTCTTTAGAGTACAAGTCTCGAAGCAGACTCCTTGAAAATAACAGGTTTCATGGTAAAATTTAGTAAATGCCTCTTTTATAAATACCTCATTTTGGAGATTTAGAGTATAGTTTAGCATAGTGAAAGTTTTGAGAAATTGTTCCACAAAGCAAATATATTAAAAGCTGTTGGAATCTATGAAGTTTTTCCACAAATATATGTATGTTTACTAAGTTTAACTGGGTGTTTACCAAGTTTATTTGAGCAGAAAATGGGCTAGATTTTCCCAAGTATGTAACCTGTCAACCAGGGCCTCTCTTTAGCTTTTGGGGCTGTAATTAATTGGTCACACAATATGCAAATGCTTAAAAATAGCTTAAAACCAAAACAGAACCTTTTAAAAGGTTTGTTTTTAGTTCTTTTTCACAGGAAATTTTATTTTATGTATTTGCATATGTATTTATTCAGTTAATGTGTAAAATTGTCTACTGTCTTAGTTTTGTTCAGGTTGCCAAACAGAAGAGCATAAACTGGGTGGTTTAAACAACAGAAATTCATCTTCTCAAAGTTCTGGAGGCTGAGAGTCAGAGTTCAGGGTGCTTGCTTGGTCATGTTGAGTGAGGCTGTAGACATGGGTTGTAGACAACTGCCTTCTCACTATTTCCCCATGTGGCTGAGAGAGAGAGCAAGCAAGCTCCTAGGTGTCTCTTCTTTAAGAGCACTAGTCTCATGATGAGGTCTCCCTGATATCCTCATCTAAACCTAATTACTTACCAAAGGCCCAACCTCCAAGTACTGTCACATTGGGGTTAGGGTTTTAGTGTAAGAATTTAGAGGGAATAAAATTCAACCTAGAACACATACCATGTAAAGAGTTAAAGGAATGTATGTTTTAGGTGTATGAGTCACTAATCTGAGGGTGCTTTCCACGTGTCCAGCTGGTGATATTTTAAGTGCCTGCCCCATGGAAATAGGTATTTTGGTGATGGTGGAAAATCATCTCTTTATAGTGTTAGTTCATAATCCATTTGTACTGAGAAATACACGTGGCTGGGAAACATACCTACACAGAAAATATGAGAAGATGTCTAGACAAATATGAGATTGAGAAAGTGCTCAAATTTGTCACCATTGCACAAAAGTAATGTATCTTTCAAAATTTTGCCAGATGTAGAAAAAAAACTTCATGGAATGGGAAAATGATGCTAATCATGTACTTCCTATATTGTTCATATTGTAGCCTTTCCCAAAACTGAAGGAACAAATTTCAACTAACAGGTTAACAAGGTCTTTCTAAAAGAAAACTTTCCATCTATAACCGCATATTATAAATCAGCTGTAACCTTTGGTGAAATATGTACATATATTTGTCTTAGGAAATTCTTTTTGTTCTTTACTTTTGATGGATTTGTTCCATGAAGTTGACTTGATCTGCAAGATGTTAATGATTATCTGTACTTTTCATATTTAAATTACTTTTATAGTTCTCACAAGGGTAATATTTTTACATATAATCATGTATTTTATTAATATTTTAAAACAGATGGAAAAGAAAGAAAGATTCAGTTCAGTTCAGTTAGGTCACTTAGTCACGTCCAACTCTTTGCGACCCCATGGGTTACAGCATGCCAGGAATCCCTGTCCAACCAACTCCCAGAGCTTACTTAAACTCATGTTCATTGAGTGGGTGATGTCATCCAACTATCTCATCCTCTGTTGTCCCCTTCTCCTGCCTTCAATCTATCCCAGCATCAGGGTCTTTTCCAATGAATCAGTTCTTCACATCAGGTGGCCAAAGTTTTGGAGTTTCAACTTCAACATCAGTCCTTCATGAACACCCAGGACTGATCTGCCTTAGATGGACTGGTTGGATATCCTTGCAGTCCAAGGGACTCTCAATAGTCTTCTCTAACACCACAGTTTAAAAGCATCAATTCTTTGGTGCCCAGCTTTCTTTATAATCCAATCTTCACATTCATACATGACTACTGGAAAAACCATAGCTTTGACTAGATGGACGTTTGTTGGCAAAGTAATGTGTCTGCTTTTTAATATGCTGCCTAGGTTTGTCATAGCTTTTCTTCCATGGGGAAAAACAAAAGTTCTCACAAGGGTAATATTTTTACATATAATCATATTTTTATTAAATATTTTAAAATTGAAATGGAAAAGAAAGATTAAGAGGATAAATTATACCTGGTTTCTGCTATGGATAGAGGTAAACCTCAGGATCAAATTGAGCCAGGATCATGATTTGTCCACAATAAATTCTTTGATGCATATGACAGAGAAACTAAAAACTTCAGATATAAAAAAATATAGAATTATCTATTCAGTGATAATCCACTTAATAGTATGTATATTTTCTACAAAATATATGTATGTACAAAATAGTCTAGTATGTTTTCTAGTCTGTTTTTTCTATGCATATCCATTGCATTTTTTTACTTTCTCTCTTTTGTGCTCCAGTATGCCATATATGGAAGTCTGTATCTTGAGTTTTCACTTAGAACATAAGAATTTCTTTATATTATCATACATTCCTCATAGATATCACTCTTTCTGACTCTATAATATTCAAATGGGAGTATAAATCATTAGGCAAATTGTATCTTTCCAATCAGAAATACTAGTATATATACAGGTCATATATATGAATACATTTCTCATATTTTTTTTGGCTTGGTTTTGAGGAAACTTAATAGAAGTAAATCATGCCGAATGTAAACACACAACTGGCACTTTTGGGGTAAATAGATTCAAGAGGGCAAATGAACTCTTCTTGATGAGTGACGCGAGCTGCTTTTATCCCTAATGCTTGTTGTGTCCCAAGACTAAAATCAGTGCTCACTGGCTGCCGTGTATTTTTCTTCTTCATTGTTATCCCACAGGTTATTTAATTTTATATTCTTTCTCAAAGAAACGGGAGTCTTTATTCTCATAACATTTATGTCTATCCAATTGCTTGTTGTACCGTAGCTCCTGTACATTAGATACATGGAGGAAGGAATTGTATGATTGAATAGCATCCGTCTTGCCTTTCTGTAAATAGGTAGGATTTGGAACCTAAATTTCTGCTAAGCAGTGACTTTTGCATTTTCTGATTTATAGCTATCACAGTCTGTTTCTGGATTTCACGGGTTCTCTGCTCCAGTCTCAGGAGAAGAGTTGAACTTAATTTCTCAAGAACTACTGAAGAGGTAGCAGAAGCCAATGCTTGTGGAGGAGGTTAGGGGTTGTACAATCTGTCAAGCACCCTCCAACATTTCAGATATCTCTCAGTATTTTGATGGACTTAGCCTCCTTGAGTTAAGTTAGATTTTTACTTCATACTGAATAAGCACACTAAGTGGAACAGTTGGTAACCATTGTACACTTGGGGAGAGAGACAGAGATTAGCCTGAGACTGATTTAATGATGTAGACAAAGTAGAGACACCCACCCACTGATCTCTCTGGAAAAGAAATCTTTTGATTTCTGTGGAACTGCAGGAAACCATAAGCCTGAGTGGATTCCTAGGTAAGTGAGATACTAAGGGCAGTCATCTCTAAGTGATTACTCCACTCTTTTAATGCAAGTTGGTGAAAATACTAAAGGCTGCACCATGGCTCATGTGTGAAGCTGGCAAAAACAATTACCAAAGTCATAAATTTTGATTTCAGTCAAGCTATTAAGGGTGATAATTTATTAAAGTGAGGTCTTCTGCTTTGATTAGAACTAAGAGAGTTCATCTGCTCTGATACTCTGGGGGTAGAGCTGGGTTACTGGTGTAGTAAGGAGGCTTGAAGGTGTCTGCTGTTGAGGCAATTGATCACTCCCTGAAGAAGTGCCTTTACTAATTGTTTCATTCCTCTTTTCAGTGAAGTTGTCGGTTTTCTTTCCAAGAATAACTTATTTCTAACAAAACAAACAGGCCCATTAAAAANTTGAAGGTGTCTGCTGTTGAGGCAATTGATCACTCCCTGAAGAAGTGCCTTTACTAATTGTTTCATTCCTCTTTTCAGTGAAGTTGTCGGTTTTCTTTCCAAGAATAACTTATTTCTAACAAAACAAACAGGCCCATTAAAAAAAAAAATGATGATTTAGTCAGATATGCAGAGAAGTTAAGTGGCTTGATCAAGGTCACACCTTCTAGTAAATAGGCTGGAACTACTATTTAAAGTGAGATTTATCCAGAGAGTATAACCCATGTTTCTGAACACTGCACTACACAGTTTCTCCTGGAAGTTCCATAAATCTCTCTTGAAAGTAATTTAAATATCTAAGTATTTTATGATTAAGTTATCTTCCTGGATTTTCTAGACTTAAACCCTCTAGCAGTTAGTGATCAAGAGTGCAGTAAAGGTAATACACCAAGCCTGTCAATAAGGAGACTTAAACTATAGGTCATGAGGGATAGAGGAAAGTCTTATTAATCAACAAACCTAACTTCCCCAGCAACCAAGAAGTCTCCTATAATTCCAAGAAGAGCTTCCTCTTGTTCTTAGGGAAAAGGATAAATGACTTGTCTTTCCTTGGAAATCTTTCATTGGAGTTCTTCCCACTTCCCCCATTATTTACCTAGATATCTCAAGATTGCTCTTCCCTAATTGCAAAGTCATCCCTAGTAGAGTGTATATAGATTGTTTTAGGGTGTCACCACCACCAAGGATATTTGCATTTTAATGGAAGGCTTTAAAAGATCTTAAATCTTCCAGTCTCAAAGCAGTAAATCTCTATTGGTGAGGTTGAAGGCAACTTGATAGATTGGGCAAGAGGTATCTAGGGTGAAAAGAGCCCACTGGGTCTCTCCTAATCACAGTGGGAAATAAAGTGTTCCTACTTAGTAGCCTGACTTCTACTTCCTGAGTAAGGACTGTGAAGACAGCTCCTGTGGCCTGAATAATAAAGTACTGCTAAACAGTTTCATCTTCTTTAAAAGCAAAACAAATTCAAGAACTAATTTCCTTTCACACTTTTTTCATGGCATCTTGTTTGAGTTCTCTTGATACTTATTTTTCTCTGAGCTTCAGATGTATATTTAGCATCTGTCGACTCAGAATCCCAAATTTCTTTTGCATCTCACTTTTCATTTCCTGGAATCTTGGAGACTCCTGGAATTGGTGAGGAATTTGAAGAATTGCAGTGAAAGTTTTAACAAATTGAATTAAAATTTATTTAAATATATACAGTGAGCCAGGCACTGAGGTATTTTAATGACCAAAAAAAAAAAAAGTACACTTTCTACCTTACAGTCTTGGGAGTGAAATAAATAAGATTACTATAGTCAGTGCAGAAAAAGCTAAAATAGAATTATTCATCACGAACCGTCATAGTGCATAGAAGGAATACTCAATAGAAGGGATTGGTAGGAAGGATGATGAATGTTTAGTTGGTAAAATGGGGCTGAGGATGAGTTGATGTAATAGAAGTCTTAGATGACAAAGACAGTTACTTGTATAGAGGTAGTATATTAGGAGATCAAAGCAATGTAGAACACTGATAATAAATTCATTAAGGCCAAATATAAGCAATAAATGTAGGAAAAAAAGGATGAGATTGGAAATGTAGACCAGGGCTAAGTATTGAAAGGCCTTTTTACAGTGCTAAGGAGTGTCAATACTATAGGGAACTATTGGTATCTTTGTGTGTGTGTATGCTCAGTTGTTCAGTCATGCCCAACTCTCTGTGACTCTGTGGGCTGTCGCCTGCCAGGCCCTCTCTCCATAGAATTTTCCAGATAAGAATACTGGAGTGGGTTGCCATTTTCTACTCCAGGGGATCTTCCTGACCCAGGGATTGAACCCATATCTCTTGTGCTTCCTGCTTTGGCAGGCAGATTCTTTACCACTGTGTCACCTGGGAAATCACTGATGCCTTTAAGCAGTTGAAAAACATGATTAAAAAAAAAAAAAATCCCTGCAAAATCAGTACGGAGAGTTATTTAGACTTCACTTTCAGCTCTAGCATGGGCCAAAGCTGAGGGTAGATCTTGAAAGAGCTGTGATAGTAAATCAAATAAGAGGAGGGATTGATCTGGAATACAGGCATGGGCATAGAGAGATATCTTCATTGGGATAATATTTGAGTGTACAAAGGAAAGGAAAGACACAGCTGAGTCCTGGATTTTTGGCTTAGTCAATTAGGTGCCATTTTGACTAACCAAGGAAAAGTAGGTTTTAATGGAGAAGATGCTGAGTTCAAATTTGGACAAACTGAATCTTAGATTAGTATAGAACATAAACAGGAATTTCCAGTAGATAGGAGTGATCCGTGTGAATCCCAGGAGAAAGATCAGGCTGTAGATAAGATTTAGCTGTTATTCCTTATCATATCAGTAATGTTAATAGAAGAAATCACTCAGGGAGAATGGAAGCTAGCAGAGCACTGTTGGTGGGCTCTAGGCTAATAATATAAGTTAGAGAATCAACTGAGGATGAAGAGTAATTACAAAGAATAAGTAGCCAGAGAGATGTTTCTGTATTCACAGGACAGTGTCCTTATTGGTTAGCTACCTAAACAGATGTACAATCTACTTGCTTTTGGTTCAAAGTCCTCCAGGATTTGGTCCTAGGCAGTAAGTCTACGGTATGGAGTTCTGCCCCTTATTTTATTTGACCTGTTTCAACTTATTGGAAAAAAAACTTGTACATTCACACATTTTCAGATTTCCATTCCTTTCTCACATTCCCATTGAAGTGTGATTTCTTCTGTTCTTTTTCTCTCCATGTCCAACTCATCATTCAGAATTCTCTTCTAATCTCCGAAGGCCATGAAATCTTAACTCCAACAGGGAGTTATCTATCATTATCCAGCTTTTCCGCATTAGTGTTCAGACTGCAACTTGCTTAGGACACAGCACATTTGAATTTGCATCATAGTTCTTTATGTACCAGATTTGTCCAGCTTGACAAGAGTATAAGCTCTTGAAGACTAAGAACCCGTTCTCCCAAATTAGCCCCCACAGTGCACTGCTTTGAAAAGAGCAAATGCAATTTTTTTAAAATGACTACATATATTACTTACACTAAATAATAGAGATAGGATCTTTGAATCTTCTGACAAGGCAAAGGATTTCAGTTGTGACTTACATGGAAATGTTAACTTATGAAGGATGCATCTGGAGGTTTTGATATATCTTGACACATATTGGCCGGATAAATGACAGAAAAGCCTTTCATAAATGTACATTCATGATACAGAGGCAGACAGAGGAAGCATAATGCTAATTATGTTTGCTTCAAAACTTGCTATTATATTCTTCATGTTTCCTTATACAAGAATGGTGAATATGTGTATCCTTTTCACTTTCTGCTTTGATAGTTTTAAAAATTATGCTAGTAAAACAGGCAAGTGAAAGAGATGTACTATTAGAACACAAACAGGATTTTTAATTATTCTAAAGTCAGTTATAAGATACTACTCTGGCTATTTCTTAATGATGTCCTACAAATAATCCTAAGCATTTCCAATATAATTTTTAGTATATTTAAAGTAAGGCAACCTAGTGGGGCTCTTCATTTAAATAGAATAAGGGTTAAATGATAACTTGACTTATCTTTTAAATGACAAAAAATAAAGAAATTGCAAGACCTTTTCACACATTAGATATGTATTGTCATTTATCATCTAGATATCAGGCTAGCAGTGCAAAGTAATAAAACATATCATCGAAAAATGTGCTATAGGTCTGAATCACTCTTTCATTCCACCTCCCAGCTAACTGTAGTATTAAATCAAACAAGCAGAACATTTCCTTAGGCAGCCATTGCCTTTTAATTTCCTGAAGAACCTTAAAATATCATTCATTACAAGTACTACACATATTTGGTTTTTAAAAGTCTCATAAATCAATAGCAGGCTGACTGTAATAATTATTACAAGTTAGTGCATAATTTTCGTGCTGAAGGCTGCATGCAGAACTTTAGCATATGCAAACGAGGCAATTCAAACTGTGTATAGATATTAATATGAAGAAGCAGGTAACGAGGTGCAGGCTATGAATTATGCATCAAGAGTGGCTGATCTTCAATGAAGAAAATGAATTCAGCATGTAATCTAATTAGTGATGGAAGTCTATTACATCTAACTGCAAAAGCAACCGTCCTTGAAACAAATTTATTTACAGTCCATGTTACCACTTGAAACAACTTTGAAATGATGTGTAAGACAACAGCTTAATTGTAAAAATTTTTTGTTTGTTTGTTTCAGTTCTAGACCTGGAAGGCCTCCTAAGAGGACTCAAAGTGTCACCTCCCCAGAGAACTCTCATATCATGCCACATTCTGTCCCGGGCCTTATGTCTCCTGGGATAATCCCACCAACAGGTAAGAGTGCTACTGACTGATGCCTAAAATATTCAAAATCAGCCAACACCATTGCTTTCATATATACCTGTGTTTACATAGATGTTTACACTCATCAGCTATATTTTGTTCACACTAAGCCCATGTTACTGATGAGAATTTATTTCAAAACTGCATTATGGGTATCATCATTTCCTTATTTAAAATAAAATGAAAGAAGTTTAATTGAACACAGTTCTAGGGTTTATTCTAATTAATTATGTTGCTAATATCAAATAACAAATTATTATCCCTAGCTCAGAGAGAGTCAATGACTTTCCCAAGGTCAATCAGCTGATCACTGTCAGTGGCTAGTCAAACCCAGATCTCTGGATTCTAAGCTTATGTTTCATTCCATAAAAACTCTAAACTAGATTAACATGCATCCAAACAAAAGACCATAACTATGCCAAATAGAAATATCTCCTACTTTTTCCTAAACTATTTCTATTAGAAACATCTGAAAGATGTTTATTATTAGAATTTTTTCAATGTGCAAGTAAAAGAATACTCTTGACCACATAAGCTTTATGTCATAAACAACTTTAATAATGTATTTCATGCAAAAATAGCTCATTTGATTTTCACCACCGGAATGTGTTCATTAATTCTTTTATTTACTTACACATGTCTGCTCACTTTGCAAGTTTCATCCAGGCTCAGAACAAATTAAACTATTAGTCATAATGAAATTATTATTATATAGCATATAGTATTTATTTATTCTTGCCATCATGAAAGCTTGTTGAGGAGATGGACGTATCAATATGTAAGTGTCATTTAACAATAGCTGGAACAGTAAAGAGAATCTAGCAAGATCAGGAGAAAGTCTTCATTTTTTTTCTCTGAATACCCATATTAGTGTTTTCTTTTTCTGTTGTAACACTTGTCTTTCTCTAGGTTGTGATATAATCATGGGTGTCTCATTTCACATTCCATACTGCATTGAAAGCTCCTTGGAAGGAATGGCTCTTTTAACTCACCTTTACTTTTGTGACAGTGTCTGAACAATTTGTTCACTTTTAGGAACCTTTATCAAACATCCACTGAGTTGAATTTGAAGTTATTTGTTCATGTTATGTATTTACATTTTTTAGTAAGATACGAAGGTTCTTAAAAGTAAATGATTCACTTTCCAATGAAGAGTTATATTTTTATGCTAATGCTTACAGGTGAAAAATTGAGAAACAGAAAAATGAAATCAATAGCTGAAAATAACCCAATTACAGAGCATGTATCATCATTCCTATTTGTTAATTTAGGTCATGATTCACAAGTGACTGAATCCTACTGCCTGAAATTTTAATTCCAAATTTGATATTTAGGAATGAAATAGGTAGCATTTTGTTAAGGCTGAACATTTTACCTAACTAAATAAAATTTTCTGATTTGCAAATTTTGGGCAAGGGGCTTGGTACTGTGCAGACAAGGTGAAAAGAAAATCTTAGCTTTTTATGTTTTATGATAAGACTCAGGTGTGCTAGAAGAAAGAGTCTTTGACTTCTCAATGAATATGTCTGGGGCTTTAAAAATAATCATTTTAATAATCATTATTTTGTATTTGAAAGTTTGTGTTAATGACTGATTCTAACAAATCAGTTATATTTGGGGTGAAAAGTATTCTAGATTGTTTTCGTATTGAAATAAGGAAGATCTAGTTCCAAATTGCCTGCCAGCGTTTTCAGGTGAAAACAAAAAATACTTCACCACCTAAGAGATGGTGAGAAAAAATGATATCAGAATCTAAGTATAGCAGCACCTTCCATAGTTAAGACCATCAAGTAACTTTGGGGTAAGTGGAGTTTTGAAACAACTGAAGATTACAAGCCAAAACTCAAAATAAAAATATTAAGTCATTTTTGATAGATCCCTTTCTGAAATATCTTACACACTTTTTTAACTTGGTGAACAGAGATACTGAAGGTAATTTTAACTTGACTCATCACTTCTTTTTTGAAGCAGGACCATTTCATACATTTTTTTGTGCTTTTAAAAAATCTTTTGTTCTTACTATTATGTTGTGAGCCCAGAAATTAAGATTTCTGTCGAGCTATTACATTGAAAGGGGCTTCCCTGGTGGCTCAGAGTTTAAAGCATCTCCCTGCAAAATGGGAGACCAGGGTTTGATCCCTGGGTCGGAAGATCCCCTGGAGAAGGAAATGGCAACCCACTCCAGTATTCTTGCCTGGAGAATCCCATGGAGGGAGGAGCCTGGAAGGCTACAGTCCACGGAGTTGCAAAGAGTCGGACACAACTGGGCTACTTCACTTCATTACATTGAAGCAAACCTTANAAAAAAACAAAACAAAAAACATAGTAGAAGAAATTAATCAAATTTTCTTTACCTGAAAAAGCCTATTCCCCCACCCAATACGTATATCCCCTATAAAATATTTCCCCACATGATTACCTATACCTGAATATCTTAATCACAGAGAGTTTAGTCCTTCACTAGCCAGCCCACTCTACGGTTAGAAAACCATCTTTAAACCTCTTTCTTCTAGTGAGTGAAAATCAATTTCCTCATAAATGCTGGCCCTGGTTCTGCCCTCAAGCTTCACAGAAACTCTTAACCCTTCTTCCTCAAGAAACTCTTAACCTTTCTTCCTCAGTCACATCTTCAAATATTTAGAAAGAGCTGCTTCATTACAACATTTCTACTCATTCCCAAACCAGGTCCAATACTCACTCATCTTTCACCCCTCACTCATCTGACGTAGTTTCCATAGCATTCATTAACCAAGTCTTCCCGAGTCTGGTTTAGCAGAGCAACTCAACATACGGCACCAAGAATACAACACAATACTCTACATGTGGTCTGACAATTCAATCCAATGCAAAAAAAAACACACAAACATTAATGAGTGACTTCTAGGCTCCAGACTAATATTATTCTCAATAATTAACTATATATTAATGCACCCTAAAAACACATTAGNAAAAAAAAAAAAAAAGACTATATTTTTAAAAAGTGCGTTCCCAGTCCTAGGATTATTTACTTGCTCCTAAGTTGCTTCAGTCGTGTCTGACTCTGTGCGACCCCATAGACGGCAGCCCACCAGGCTCCCCCGTCCCTGGGATTCTCCAGGCAAGAACACTGGAGTGGGTTGCCATTTATTTACTTAGGTATCTACAATTTGAAAAGAAAAAAACTTTAAAATTGCTTATGGAGTTTTTGTTTGCTATTTTGATTGTTCAAGTGGGCTTGTGTGTAACCTTGGAAGGGGGTGTGGGCAGATGGTGATAATTTCTAAATTTATGGTTGTCACTGGGTGTCATAGCAACCAGAAGTGGAAGTTAATGAAAGAAAAAAGGCTCTTTGTAGAGTCTCACAACACAACACCTCCTGTAGTGCTCTCTGCATTTACTTGGACTGAGCACATATCATAAATCATTTTTGATAATAAATACCAGTTTGAAATAAATTCATCCTAGCAACAGAATTTCCGTAACATTCATACATTTTATAGAATCATGTGTATTTTACAATTAAGAAAAGGGTTATTTAGGACTTCTAAATACTCCCCTCCTGTGCCAGGAGTGCAGTTTGAGATAGTATATTTGGCCAATTTCTTGATTTTATCTTTAGGGCAGAATGCAAGCTAGTTTTTAAACACAATTTTCATGTATGTATTAAGAAATAACTCAGTGAGTCTCAAATATTTGCCTTTTTCATTAAAAAAGTTATCCATTACCTATTTTTTCCCAAATACATTCAAATTAAATGAATAAATGATTCATAATTTTGCTTCTTAGACACATCTTTTCTCTCACTGTGATCTTGTAGGCAAATAATCAATATGTGATCAGGATTTAAAAAAAGCAATTGTAAACACACATGCACTATGCTTAAAAAGTAAGAACCTATAAATGCAGTTTTACTATTGTGGAAATAATACTATGTTAGGGCAGTATTAGCAAGAGTCAATTCTGTTGAAATATTTTCCTCTTAAAAAAATAGTAGGAAAGTATTCTCATGAGGATTTATAATTCAAAGACATTTTCGAAGTTTATAGGCTTTTTCTTTCTAAATATTACCAACTGGCAACAACATCCAAACTACCTGTTTGTTTTTTGTTTTTGTTTTTTTGTAGTATCAACATTTGTAATATTTTAAATTCATCAAGCTTTTCGACTTCCAAGGGAAAAATTCATTATGTGGAAATGTGTTTTCCATATTGAGAACTTTATCATAACAAATGCATTGTATTCCCTGAAGAGACTCCCAAGTAAGAATAACAAGTAAAACAGTCACAAATGAGTTGATCATCTTCACTAATAATTTAAACATAAAAATCTTTTGAATGCCTTACTCAAAGAATAAATATGATACATTTAAAACATTAATGTTTATGCAGTATATATAAGTATGTATTTTCATACATTTGTATGTAGGAAATACTTGTGAAACTTAATCATTGGACATTTTGAAAGATAATGCATTTGACCTATCAGTATCTGATGCATGTTGTTTGTTGTTGCTGTTTAGTGGCTAAGTCCTATCTGACTCTGTTGAGACCCCATGGACTCAAGCAGCCTGCCAGGCTCCTCTGTCCATGGGATTTTCGAGGCAAGAATACTGCAGTGGGTTGCCATTTCCTTCTTTATGAGATTTTCCCAAATCAGGGGTCTGAACTCACATCTCTTGCACTGGCAGGCATTTCTTTATCACTGAGCTACCAGGATTTCAAGTATTTTTCCCTTTAAATTTTTCTTGAAAAGAAAGTAATTTATCTCTAAGTAATTTATCTTCTTTTTCCGTTTTGGAAGGCTGATAGCTTGGTTCCTAAAGAATCAGCCTGCAATGCAGGAGAACCGATTCGATCCCTGGGTCAGGAAGATCTGCTGGAGAAGGGATAGGCTACCCACTCCAGTATTCTTTGGCTTCCTTGATGGCTCAGCTAGTAAGAATCAGCCCGCAATGCGGGAGACCGGGGTTCGGTCCCTGGGTTGGGAAGATCCCCTGGAGAAGGAAAAGGCTAACCCACTCTACTATTCTGGCTTGGAGAATCCCATGGACCCCTGGAGAAGTTCATCGGGTTGCAAGAGTTGGATACTAGTGAGCACTTTAACCTAAAGTTGAAATTCATCACATAATCTGTTTAATTTGAAAACTTATACTGAACACTCTTAGTTTCCTGTGGCTGCTGTAACAAATTACTACTTATATTGTGACTACAATAAATAAAAAATTAATTCTGTCACAATTCTGAAAGTGAAGTTGCTCAGTCGTGTCCAACTCTTTGTGACCCCATAGACTGTAGCCTACCAGGCTCCTCTGTCCATGGGATTTTCCAGGCAATAGTACTGGAGTGAATTGCCATTTCCTTCTCCAGGGATCTTCCCAACCCAGGGCTCGAACCCAGGTCTCCCACACCGTTCAAAAACAAACAATTCACGTCCATTTCAAGTTATCGGTGGGGCCACACTCCCTCTGGTATCTCTTTGGGAGCACCTGTTTCCTTACCTTTTCAAGCTTCTGGAGACTCCAGCTTCCCTTGGCTTGTGACCATAATTTCCACCTATTCTTGTGTGTGTGTCTGTGTGTGTATCTGTGTGTGTGTAAATCTCCTTTTGTTTCTCTTGAAAGGATACATGTGGATGTATTTAAGACTTGTGAATGTATTTAGGACATATCAGATTATCCAAAATCAACTCCCCATCTCAAAATCATTGGTGTCATCATATCTCCAAAGACCCTCCTCTAAAGGAGGCATTCACAGGTTAAAAAATGTGAGCATAACTTTGGGATCCTTGTCAGCCTTCCACACCCAGAAAGTTCCTGCTTGAGATATTAAGAGGGCCCAAGTGTGGTGTGAAAGTTATCCATACCAATGGATTTTGGTGATTGTTTACCACAGTATGCTATTGTGTATTGTGTAGACTACTGCTCGCCACAAAGCAGATATTCAACATAAGTATTTGTTCAGGAAATATGGCTAATATATGTTTATCAAGGGATTTCTGTGAGACATGATTAAATCTCAGAGTTACAAATTTCAACATTGGTGTTATAATGCAGTTTATAAAGTCAATTTAAGTACAGTTAGGCTCCAGATTAAAGATGCAGAGTCTAGGGCTTGATGGAGGTGTACTAGGTAAATGGAAGGCATTATTTTTTTGTGGGGCTGTGATGTCTACATTTCAGCATTATCAACAGTAATTGATGAAATTAATATTTCTAAATTGATATTCTAAAGGAGTAATATTTTCAGGAATAGAATGATAACATAGAATATACAAGTCTTTAAAATTCTTGCATATGTATATAAACGTACCCACAGTATCTTGATATACAACTAATTTAATACATATGTGAATAACATGTAGCTCATAACTAAGTGTAAATATTGCATTTGTATGAAAGACTAGATAATAAATATATTTACTTTATTAAATATGTGGTATATATTATAATCAAGCCTTTCAGTCAAATTATTATATGTCCTGGTTATTACTAGCATAGAAATTAAAATATTTTCAAAGTTCTTAAGTAAAGATTGTTATTAAAGATTTAGTTGAATAATTACATATTACTAGACTTCTGGACAGGCCTCTCATCTACTTAATTTGGAAGAAAATTGCAGTTCTTTCCTCCCTAATTTGTTTCCTTCTTCCAAATTTCTATTGAGTTCTGTGGTCTCCTATGCCTACACTGGTCCATACGCAGAGTTATAATCCACTTAAATTTCTCTCTCAGCAGATTTGTAGTAATGAAGTTGCTACTATACTTAACTGATTAATTGCAAGATATTATTTGCTTCTTTTTTTAGTGATATGATGTTTCCTATGACAGAAGAGATATTTATTTACATTGAGAAAAGCAAATCAGATTTTAAGGGTCAATTTTTGATTATGCTAGTGGATGGTGTGTGGGTTTAGCCAGAGCTTTGTGGATTATCTTTTTATTTGTCAGATTCTCATACAATATTCTCAGAGAAGGCTTATGGCTACCCACTCCAGTATTCTTGCCTGGATAATTCCATGGACAGAGGAGCCTGGTGGGTTATATAGTCCATGTGGCAATAAAGAGTCTTTGGTTATTTTATTTTTTTTCTTAATGAACATTATTTAATGTACTTCTTACTTCTCTTGGTTAGAGAAGGAGCCATGTGTGTGTGCTCAGTCGTATCTGACTCTGACTCTATGGACTGTAGCCCACCAGGCTGTCTGTCCATGGGATTCTCCAGGCAAGAATACTGGAGGGGGTTGCCATTTCCTACTCCATGGGATCGTCCTGGATTAACCCTGGTCTCCTGCATTGCAGGCAGATTCTTTACTGTCTGAACCACTAAGAAAACTTCTTTACTTTCACTTTTTCAATCAAGAGATATGATGAATACATTAAATAATATTCATTCAGGAAAAACAACTAAATCTGCTATAGATATATTTTGAGTATTCCTAAAGATATTGTCTTGAGAGTCCCTTGGATGCAAAGAGGTCCAACCAGTCCATTCTAAAGGAGATCATTCCTGGGTGTTCTTTGGAAAGAATGATGCTAAAGCTGAAACTCCATTATTTTGGCCACCTCAAGCAAAGAGTTGACTCATTGGAAAAGACTCTGATACTGGGAGGGATTGGAGGCAGGAGGAGAAAGGGATGACAGAGGATGAGATGGCTGGATGGCATCACCCACTCAATGGACATGAGTTTGGGTGAATTCCAGGAGTTGGTGATGGACAGGGAGACCTGGCATGTGGCAATTCATGCGGTTGCAAAGAGTCGGACACGGCTGAGCGACTGAACTGAACTGAAAGATATTGTAGAACAAAAGCTATAGAAGATAAACAGAATTATTTCTTTAGTTTCCTTCTCCGTCTTTGCCTTTGGCTAACTCACACTTCAATTTATTTCCTTAATGAAAATATGTTTTAGATTTTAGATTTGTTACTAAGGATTTAAATTCTGTGTTGAAATTTCTTTGTATTTTCTCCATGCATACTGAGTTATGTTTTGCAACTTTTATATTCTCCTTTGTAAAGAATAGAATTGCTAATTGCAAGTGTTGACAGGAGCAAACATTGCAAATAAAGTTGGCAAAGATCAGAAAAATAACTATATTATTAAAACCTGAATTCATTTTCCCAAGGCATTATTGCTGTAGTTGTAAATGAACTTAAGACCTGATTTGAATACATTCTAAATGAAAATCACTGAAGGATTTTATTTGTTTGTGCAGCTATATAAACCAGTGTTGTGATAAAAATTCTGGAAGTGCTAGACACCTAAGCTTCATGGTAAAAGATATAAAGTCTGGAGAAAGAGAAACAGCATGGTTTTACTCTGCACATCAGATGACATCTGGAATGTTATGCTCAATCATGGCACCACAGTCTTTAGAAGGACATTGACAAACTCTGATCATTAAGGGAATAGCCTAGAGATGATAGGGTTTCGGAAATGATGGTAATGTTTAGTCTTAAGAGTTACAAAGGGTCTGAAGTGAATGATAGAGTCGATTCATACGGTGTTCTTTCAAGGACAGAAATCTAACTGATGAACAGTAATTATAGACATCTACATTGGCTTCCATAAGAAAGAGTCTTGCTACAAGAACTATCTAAAAGTGAAACTTATTACACTTAAAACATTAACTTTTCCTTTTGACAGAAGGGTTTAATAGGAAAGTGGGATGAAAAGTTAGCGATAGTACATATATTTAATAACTTTTTATTGGCTATATTGTTCACAGTATAGAGGTGTAATAGTTTAAAACAAACTCCTTCTTTCCCAGACCACCAACCTTCCGTTTCCTTTCTTAGTAATTACTGTTGTTAGGGAAATTTGAAGGTAATTCTGCATTGGAAGGAGGTAGATTGAAAAAGGCAATCTTATTCCTTTCTACTTATAAAATTTGATGATTCTATTTTATTTTGCTTTGAATTATTTTCTAAACTTTGTATGGTGCCTTTCTGGTTAAAAGGCATCCATCCTTTTAACCACATCCTTCAAGGTTTTATAGTCATATTCTTTCATAGTTTTTGAGATGGTTTTCAAACATTACTTTTGAGAAGAATGTTTCATGTTTATAAGCTATCATACTGTTTCTTACCCTGGTATTCATGGATGGGTTGGTTAACTCGTGGGCAAGACTGTGACTGTAGGCTCACAAATACATTTTTTCCAATTTAAAGAAAATTTTGAATGTTTTATGCTCCTTTGTTCTCTATGTCCTTCTTTTATGAGTACTCTGTGAAGGGGTCTATAGTTGTAAGATTAATCATAGGATAAAATGACAATCATTAAATATTATATAAGAGAATATTTTTAGCCATGGTAGGATTTGGAATGGAGGGTGAAAAATATTATTTTAACCAATAAAGATCATCAGAATTGATAACAGAAGGCATGAATTCTTAAAGGGATTTAAATGAAAGACCTTGAACTTTACTATAAATTAATTTGATTTGACATTCCACTATAAAAAATAAAGTCTCCAAGAGAAGTGTCAGTTTTATTATTATTGAAGTATAGTTGATTTATAGTGTTGTATTGATTTCTGCTGTACAGCAACATGTTTCAGTGATATATATATATAATAAATATATATGTAAAGTATATATACATATACTTTATTATGTTCTTTTCCATCATGGTTTATCTCAGGGTATTGAATATAGTTCCTTGTCAGTTCCTGAATTTGTGGAATACTTCCAACAATCAACTTTTAAAATGTATAATAATTGAACCAGTCAAGTATTTTGATCCTTTATTTTTTCATGTATAAAGAGTCTTTTTATCTCAAAATTATTTTCTCATTAAATTGCCATGAATGTCAAATGACATAATTTATAACAGTATTCTGTAAATGATGAAGCTCGGCAGAGATAAAGTATTATTAATGTAATTAAACAGGCTGATCCAAATGTTACTGATTTTTATTGCAGACTATCATTCCTTTGGATTTAAGAATAAAACCGATAACTTTAAAAGATGTATAGCTTAGGTTTAGAAGTCTTAGTTTGGCAGTTTATTCAAATTCATATACTGTGCTCTCTATATAATCCTAATAGAATTAGTTAACACTAAAATTTTGTTACCACAAGTTTATTTTCAGGGCTTACAATAATTTCTTTTAATAAATTTTTGTTTGTGGCATGAAAATTTTTGTTTGTGGCATGGATATGAAATAGCATTGCTACTGTTATATGTTAAACTGTCACATATTGCTTTTTGAAATATGCACACCACAAATGCTAGGAGACTTTAAAAATGAAGATTGCTTTCAATTGATTTCAGCTGTATGCTGTACTATTAATTGTTGGGAATGAATTGACATATACTGTAAAGTAAACAATAAGCTAGTTTTCAAAATGATAAAACTGTAACCTAATTCAATAAATTGAATCAGATTATGCAAACACTTTTGCACTTCATTAAGGAAGTAGTCAGTATAATTAATGTGAGAGCACTTTATCATGTTCACTTGTTGATATATGGCTAAGGATATGTACAGCAGATTAAACTATTTTCAGATCTACTTTTGTGCCATTTCACATTTTAACTAAAGTTACCATAAACCAGATTCCTAGAGAACACCAAAATGGATTTCATCATTTTATTGTCACTGATTTTATAATAGAATTAGCAGGCTATAGTTTTCTCTAAAGACATGCATTTTTTTTTTAAACAACATGATGCTGTGATGTAATTCCTAACTTGGACCTGAAAAGTTTGGTTTTTATTCTCTTCCTTAACACTTCTAGCAATGTGGCCTTGGCTAACACTACCTGGCCTCAATAATTACAAGTTAGATTATGTGTGAGTGTTCAATTGCTTCAGTCATATCCAACTCTTTACGACTCTGTGGACTCTAGCCCACCAGGTCCTCTGTCCATGGGATTCTCCAGGCAAGAATACTAGAGTGGGTTGCCTTGCCCTCCTCTAGGGGATCTTCCCAACTTAGGGATCAGACCCTGTCTCCTATGTCTCCTGCATTCCGGGAAGATTCTTTACCCACTGAGCCGCCTAGGAAACCCCACAGGTTGATACTAGGACATAAAACATCATTTTAGAAAAGAGGGGAAAAAATGCTAAGAGACTTGTCCAAAGTTTCACAATTATGTGCTAGAGACAGTTTCCAATTCAAATTTTGTGACTCTAATTTACTGGTTATTTTCCTATATGGAGCTGCCTTCTGAAATACTTAATCATGTACAAACCAAACATTATAATATCTGCCTTATCTCCTACTTGGTAGGACTTTGTGATGAGCTAATGTATCACAAACACTTTGCAAAGTCTTATATAGCAAGGTGTTATTTGAGATTTGGTCTTATTACAATTCTCAAAACAGGACATTTGCCTTGTTCCAAATAGAATACCAGTTATTTATCTATCAGTTTTATCTATTAGTTTGAAGACGTCAGTTCCGCAGATGATATGTCCTTTCCTTTATTTATGGAATCGGATTGTAAGCATCTCCTGTTTTTTAAAAAAATTGCTTTTGTATCTTCCAATTAGCTCAAATAAAATATTTTTCTCCTGATACAATCTTCTCATGTCAATGATTACTTTTTGATCATTGTGATATTTAGAATTTTAATTCACTGAAATGCCTCCTAACATCAAATCCTTTGATGGAATGTCATTCCATCAAACATATTCCCATTAGCTTTCATTTAAGAAATGCAAATATATGTGGAGAGAATATTTTTCTAAATATGTATTTTCTAATGATTTGACTTTGCCTCCTGAGATGTAAGGATATGACTTAAAGGAACAGTGTGAAGTTTTTAAGCATTAAAAGGAATGTAAGAATCTTTGTCTCTTCCAAAGGGTTTGAGATTATAAATGACTATGTTGGGTTAGACTCAAAAAAGTGACGCTAAATTATCAAGATTCTAAGTATGTATAATATTTAATATTAAAGTCAATAGCATGTTTACTCCTTCTGGTGAAATGTTATTCCCTAGAAGTAAATTTTTAAGTCATTCTTCCCTAGTAAAACATCTAGTTGAAAACTGTTTTCTAAATGTGAAAATGTGGCATTGTGAAGATTTTCAGTCTGTCCTACTGGAAACCTTCACTCATGTATTAAAGCTGTAAATGCCTTTTGTATTATTTATTATCTTATATTGCTTAATGAAATCATTCCAGGGGATAATATTAGGGTGTAGAAACACTTGAGAAGAATTACACAGAACCATATTAATTCAAAGGCATATAAATGCAAGAATCTCTAAATTCCAAGAAAATTGATCCCTTTCCTTTTAGAATATAACAATATTTTGGAGTTATTTGAGGATGAGATTCATCTCATCATACCTAACCTTTAAGTTACTTATTGAATAAATTACATTTAAGGATACCATTCCAAGAAGAACCCGTTACCATATGACCTGTCCATATGAGTTGTCTTTTTGATTTATAATGGCAATTGCTTTCTCGGCATGGATTTCATGACATAATAATATTCTATGAATTTTTGAAATTACAGTGAGCTTCACATCAATCATCTCTAATAAAATACTATATGTATCAATGAGCGAGGACTATTAGAAGGTAGAAATTTTAGAAATGTACACTTCTCCCAAATACCAATATAGCTATTTTGATGAAGTAAGCAGATTGCTTTTTTGATATTCTTTAAATTGATCATAAAAATGGTCAGTATCATCACTCTCATTAGTACTCTATTCTACACTCTTAATATTAATTTTTGTTTTCCTTGAAAGTGTTAACTGTCCATCCAGTTAATTTTGCCTAGACCAATGTTGTTCTTGGCCTGAATTCAAGGAAATATATTGCTTCGGGGGTCCCTAGGCGTTAATGTCTTAAATTTCAGGATTTTAGTTAAACATATGTGACATGGGCTACCATTATTTGTTCATGTTTCTTTTATCTGTAAGAATCAGAGAGATTTAAAGTGAGATCTTAGCTATGTTAAGAATTGAGTGTGCTTCTGTTTTTCTCTTCATTTTCTTTTCACAAAATATTGTTGAAAATAGCTTGAGTTATAGTCTTTCATGAGTAAATATTTATGCTATGCTGTGTGAAAAAATCTGTACCTAGAATCTGCCATCAGCAGCTGCCTCATTTTTAACTTAATCTCACTTAGTTTTGTTGCTAAAACACCACATTAACTAGCATGTGTGGTACTTCATTATTTTGACATATTTTATGCCATCTTTTCATTAATAATCATTATATTTTTAACTGATTTCTTATTTCCTCTGTAAGCATGACTTTCTTAAAGACAGTGTACATTTCTTAAGTAATATATTTGGAAACCCTATGAATACATTCAAAAAGAACTTTACTGTCTAGAAAACATTTTTGAAAACTTTTTCAAATTTATAGTCTTAATCATGTGGCTTAGAAAAGCCATGGCCATATTGCAGATGAAAAACACAGAATATTTTTATAAGTGAAAATATTTGAGATTTGCTTCAAAATTTTACCTTGAGTTAATCTACATGGTATATCTTGTATGTCTTTGTTATAGATATTCTCGCAGATAGATCATTTGTTTGCTCTAAAACTTTGTCTATACATACTATCCAATGGAAAGAAATGAAACCAATTTATCAGATACATGTATATTTTGCTGAAAAAGTTCAAGCACTTTTATATGTAAAAACAGTAGCTATGTTTATACTTTTCACCACTCTGTTCAGTTTCTAGCATGATATCTAGTCAAACTGTTAAAATATTTTCATCAATAAATATAGTTAATGGGTTAAAATAAGAGGGAATGGAAACATTTATTCAGTAACTATTAACATAGTAGGAAATCTTCTAACATCTAAAGATTAATTTATATCTCATAACAAACTATGAAAAATGTCTTGCTTATCCCATTTTACATACAAGTTAACTAAGGCACCAGTGGTTTAAATGATTTGTTTAAGTTGAAGAGAAGGCCTCACTTGAGGATTGGACTCAAGGAAGGGTAATTATAGACCCTGTTATTTATTGTATAATCCATTCCAAGGAACACATTATCCACCTTAAAGGCTATTTATACTTTGAGTAGAATTGAAACGGGATGAATAAAAATGAAAGAGTTTTTAAGATAATGGAGTCAAATTCTTGAAGAATGCTTCAAGTTTGTATTAACATGTTTAATCTTAATTTGAAAAACTCACACCACAACTTCATATATTTGGCAGATAAATCATATTCTTGTATTGTAGGTATTCTAACCACTAGTCTAATATTGGGTAGAAGCTTAACTTATTTTAAATTAATTATATTTTAAATAGCTGATATGTTCAGTGCTTTGATTTGGAGGCTTAGTAAGAGGTAGCAAAAGAATGGAATGAGTGATGTAAAAAATTAAATTTTAGAATTATAATCATGCTTAATTGCTTAATATGCCACTGTGTTTGAATTTTAATTCTAACATGGCTCTCCTTTGTTTATGGAAAAGCCTATCAAGCCTTTTTTATTTAAAAAAATTGCACTTTGCTGCATAATGTAATGCTAACTGACTTAATTGTTTCCTGCTTTAGAATTATTTCTGAACTTTATGAATAGTAAAGCATAGTGTAGTATTACTTATTAAGATGGAATCATGCTATTTTATGCTAAATAATTGAAGCAAATTCCTAAACTTTTATTAATTGCTTACTCTTTAGGTTTTCACTTGCCCCATCCCTCATTAGTAGTAAATCTCTGTTATTACTTATTTGTGCAATTCATATATTATTTGGTCGAGACATTGTAACAGTTGGCCTCCAAGGGAAGTTCAGTGTAGGTTCTTTGGTTCCAAGAATTAGAGCAATACTTTTCACTATAGTTTATTGAACACTAACATTTGATATAATTGACAAAATAGAGCTATATTTCAGATATTTAATTATTAAACTATTATTGCCTCATTTTGGAAAAATAAGAAATTATGTTAGTTGTAATTCTACCGTGTCATGTAACATATTTTCTTTTTGTTTATAAATGCTGAGTCCTTGCTCACTTCAAGTGTTCAGTCCTTGTATACTGAACATTAATATTTACCAGAATGGCCTATGCCTTGCTGTTTTTCAAAATGTGATGAACCAATTGTTTACAAACATAGTACACTATCTCAGGATTGTTTTAAAACAAATATGTGGAATCACAGTTTGATCATCGGTATCATTCTAAATTTTATCAGTCCTCAAAATCTAGGTTTTGGATTCTTTTTTTCTCCTTGCATTGTATTTGCAATACTTGTGAGCACTTGGATTTTTACCAGTTTCATATTAAGATCTCAATGAACAGGAAGTAGAAACAATTTCAACAATTGATGCATTTCAAATTCTACATTTATTTATTATTCTACTTCACCGTGTTTTTCAAAGGGAAAAAAAACAAGCTGTTTCTGAAATTTTAAAAAAGTTGAGTCTTGATAGAAAAATGAATAGATAGCAGTTTTTATTTTACATTGACTCTTAAATCCAAATGAAAGATTTGAATATTAGGACCTTGACTTGACTCACCTCTGCTTAATTTTGACAGTTGTCTTAAAGTGAATTTAGTGTTTAATGAAATTTTCTGGACTGATAACTCAGGACCTGAAGGGAACAATTTTAGTAGTGAGAAAGTAATTTTCTGGCCTAATTACACCTTCGACCTCACTACAAAGTCTGTCAACAAAAGTGCCAGGTTTGATCATGATTTTTTTTGACGTGTATTCACCAATCTACTTCACACAGGAGACTTTTAACAATAGCATTTGGTATTTGCAACCTAACTAAGATTTTACATTAGAGAATCAAACCACAGTATACTGTTGCCAATAAGTGAATCACTTAAATCCCTTTTTGGGTTGAAAAATTATGTGATTATTAATGAACTTTACAATTTGCACTCTTTGGAAACCTACATGGCTATATTTTTAGAAATGGCCATGCACATCATATCAAACACTAGCAAATTAATGATGAATTGGTCTTTAAAATGTTGAATGACTGCCGTCTCTAAAATTTATTTCTTATCTATTTTCACTCTAAAAGCCTAGTAGAATTCTAATCTATACAACTTGCCTCTTAAGGGAATGTGGGACTCTGATTAACCTCAACCACTAAATACATTTTCTTAAGTTTTTGAGTCTGACTGCACCTATGTTTCAATAATATAGTAGTTTATGTTTAATTGTCTAGTTGTTAACGCAAGTACTTTCTCCAATAACTCTTTGAACAGAAAACTTTTAATGGCTGCATTAAAGATCTGCTGATGCATTTCACAGGAACCCAAGTTTTGCTCCCCACCCTGATATTCTTTCAACCTAGCCTTTTTTTTGTTTTCTCCTCCTCTTTGCCCTTGTCGTCTTGAATTTTAAATAGTTTAATTGTCAAGGTTGTTGAAACCTTGTGTTTAGCAGAGGCTTAAGTCTGATTAGAGAAACAAGGTAGCAAAAGATAACTGATTTGATGTTTTTGAATTTTTGCCTCTGGTCTTTCTGATTTTAATTCCTCCTTTGGCTTCTGATAAATATTTTTCTCATTTGGGGTAGTTACACACACACACACACTTATACACATTCTCACACATTAATGCGAATACAATTTTCAGTATATGAAAGCGTTAGTAATTGTTACTATCTATTGGCACTTATAGATTTCAGTTAGTAAGTTCTTTTACATATGTAAGCTCATTTAATCCCTATAATGGGCTTACTTCATAGCTCAGTTGGTAAAGAAACTGAAAGTTAAAGTCACTCAGTCCTGTCCGACTCTTTGTGACCTCATGGGCTGTACAGTCCATATAATTCTCTAGGCCAGAATACTGCAGCAGGTAGGTTTTCCCTTCTCCAGGGGATCTTCCCAACCCAGGGATTGAACCCAGGTCTCCCACATCGCAGGCGGATTCTTTACCAGCTGAACCACAAGGGAAGCCCAGTTGTTAAAGAATCTGCCTGCAATGCAGGAGACCCCAGTTGGATTCCTGGGTGCCTTGGGAAGTTTTGCTGGAGAAGGGATAGGCTACCCACTCTTCTTGGGCTTCCCTTGTGACTCAGATGGTAAAGAATCAGCCTTCAATGCGGGAAGATCTGGGTTTGATCCCAAATCTTGGGCTACTCACTCCAGTATTCTGACCTGGAGAATTCCATTTACTGTATAGCCCATGGGGTTGCAAAGAATCGGACACAGCTGAGCCACTTTCACTTTTCAATTCCGATATGTCTTTGGGTAGTTATTATGATTTCCATTTTACAGACAAGTAAAATTTGTCACTGATTTTTCTGCTCAGCATTGTTAACCTGACTGCAAAGTTTGTCTCCTAATTCGTTGTGCAACAACCATGCATTCTTATGAGCAGCTTTGTGTTCATTAATGGTTATTGTATCATGATTTAAAAATTTTTTTTTTCACTATAACACATTTTACTCTAGACATTTTTTAACAATACATTTGATGTTTATAACCTAAGTATGATTTTTGCATCTGAGAGTAAAATGTCAATGTACTGTTGCCAATATGGTGGTTCTCTTGCTTATTTTAAATTTGATAGATTATGGGGGTGTCAGTGGGCTCTGCATATTACTGTTTTGGCAGCAGCCTTACTTGCTTAGATCATATCAACAGTATTGTGCCCATTTATGGTTACTATGTCTTAAGAGGCCACAACAGAAAGCACTTAGACCAGATTGAATAATCAGTACTGAAAGTTATTTTCTTAAGATTGGTTGAAGGAAATGAAGATATTTAGAGACGTCATGGGGCTTTAGGGATGCTGCCTTTGGATATTATAAAGGATATAGATTAATTGTTCATTGTTCTAGGAGGTAGGACACAAAGTTTCACTTATGGAAAAAAAAAGATTTACAGGGCAAAATAGAAAGTATGAAAATTAGCCTACGGAGAAGCTATGTGGACCACTAGGCTTTGATATCTCACTATAAATATTTTGACTATTGTCTTCCAGGTGTGTTATAGAGTATTTTTGTTTTTTTTACATTTAAGACAATTTCATAGGCATTGTTATTATGAGTAGTAGTAGTTCTAATTTTCACCGTGCTGACAAAATAAAAATAAATAATCCCAAAGAGTCATTTTATCTAAAACTTTTCATTTGATATTTTATTTTGGAAACATGTAACTTAGCAAGTTTCACAAGTTTATATTCCTTTCCAATACTATACAGAAACATTGTAACTGATGAACTAGTTTTTTGAAATCTGAAATGCACACATTTGATTAAATCAAATTTAGATGTATAAATTTGGGTAATTTTATACATGATTGTCTGTTTGAGTAACACTTCATTAATCATTCTGTTGTGCAGAAATGGCCGTAACATTCCAGGGCACAGTTTAAATAATGTTCAGTCTTCTTTCTTATTGGAGTTTAAATTAATCCTTTGGCAGATCTAGGTAACAAAATAATAAAAGCATTAAATTTTACTTCTAAAACATTAAGTTTAAAAGAGCCCAGGGAATCAATTTTGCTCTGTATTAACACATTTTCCAGTGATAAAGTTCATGTTTACTTAAGACAAACTGATGGAGCCAAAGTATTACTGTTATACTTTATAATAAACAACTATGAAACACTTATGGAGAGATTTCACAAAACTTTACCTTTTTTTTTTCTTTTCACTGTTTATATTCTGTTCTGTTGTGACTTTATATTCTTTTTCATTATTGTCATCACTCTTATTCATTATACTTTCCAAAACACTTCACATCCATCACTACATATTTGTACTTGAATTTTCTGTTGTCACTTCAAACTTGTCAGTGATTAAAATTGAGCACATTATTGTTTCTTCCACACCAGACTTAGCTGATATTTCTATTTATCTTAATGGTAATTTCTGTTTTAAATAGTCACACAGGCTAAAAAGCTGGGAGAATTCTTATAATTGCTAAAGGCAATCTAACAAAACAAAAACAGCTTACACACAACATGAAATATTATTTTATAGATTCACTTAAAGTTATAACTTACTTTAAGCATTTGTACATTATATTATCTTCCCAAAATTTTTGTGACATGAAATAAAACCTCAGTTCATAAATGAGGAAATTGGGAGTCAAATTTGTTGCTCAAGATCAGAAAAGCTAGAAAATGGCAGAGTGAAAATTTGAATGCATGACTACACATTCTTGATCTTTGTACTGTATTCACTTAAGGGGCCATTATTAGCACATGACACCAATGCATGTGCTTACTTTATCTAGTTAAAATAGAAAGATTTTGTTATTTATTAAAACTGTAAATAAAATTATTACTAAAAATGTGTCTAATAGCTAAACCTCAATTGAATATACATATTTTATGTCAGATCTGAAATACTGATACGCTATATGGTCAGAACTCTTGTTTATAATTATAACGCTTCTAACATTAAGCAGGTGACTGGACTAAATATAAGTCAGACATAAAATGCCCTGCATGTAGCAACATAGCGAATCAAGCAAATTATCAAACAGCAAAGCTCATTTTGTCCTCTGGGCAATTTCTGCTGCCAGCACTTATACATCAAAACTTCACTCAATGTACGATTGATTTTATTTTATTTTGTTTATTTTTAATTCCCTACAGCAAGCTATGTTACTTTTGTAGAATGCTGTCTACATCATTAGTTTCCTAAGAAATTATAGTTGTTTTAGTCATGGTTGACCAAAATATTATTCCCTTCTATAGACCATGGATATTGGTTCTTGGATGCGTATCACTGAGCTGAAAATGTATAAGGCCAGTGTTTCAAATACACAGCACACAGACAAAAAAGCATCAATGTTACTAGAAATGTGAGTATCTGAAGAATAATACTGTAAAATCAGACAGGCAGTGGCCATTAAAGATATTTTCCAGTTCAAGGAAAGAGGTTCAGATTAAAGTATGAAAGTCCGGTCTTAAGGCAGTAATGAATTCCAGTGTAAAATGATACATGTCTTCCTTTCACAGTTGCTTTTTATGTTGCTTTAAAACATGTCAAAATAATCCCCAACAGAGGAGCCTAAAAGGAATGTCAGCTCTGTGGTTATGTAAATCGAATTGAGTGCTTTACAGCAGGTTTAAGATTTTTATAACTCAGAAGTTGTTAACAGCCAGCTGGTTTGTATCTGTTTTTTATGGTTATTCTTGTCATATGCAGCCTCCACAATTTTTAATTATATTTTATGGTATGTGTTTTCCTCCTCTTGAATCCCTTAACCACTCTTTGCTTCACAAGATATTTTCCACTGGGAAGGGAACAAGCATAGCGATGGGACTCCATCACTGGAAATACAGTTGTATAATTACTTACCACTAACAGCTCTATAGTGTGAAATTCAAGTAACTTTCCATTGCAAATACATAATCTTCTATTAAAGCATTAAAATTGCTTTAATGTAACAATAGCTGCTTGTAAGTTTGTGAACTGCCCTGACCTAGTAAGGATCAAAAACATGATGACTGTGTCACTGCTTGTATTTCAAGTTTCTGAAAAAACGATAATATAGATATTATCTTTTTTCTTTCTTCTTTTCTTCTTTCCCTGCCTCCATTCCTTCCTCTGTCTTTCTTTCCATTTCTCTCACTTTGGGGGTATTCGTCCCGTAAATTGATATCTGCCTCATAGTTAAGTTCTAAACACTTTGTTTTCTAATTTTGATAACACAGAAAGGTAGTAACTTACTTTATATTATGGTCCAAATAATCTCATACTCTGGTTGTAAGATATTGCTATAGCCCCAAAGGTATTAATGAGGCTTCCTGAGATTTCTGATACCCTAATTGAAGAGTTGGGCTAAATTTTTCTTTTAAGGAAAATGAAGAGAGTAAAGAACAATATTTGGAATCTGAAAAATGTACTAAAATAATTTAAAATGTCCACATATATCAAAGGAGGGATGTGTGTTTGTTTCATAGGGACATTTTCTAGAGAAATCAAATCTTTGAAACAATACTTTGTTTTTGTATTAGTTTTTTGCAAAATGAAAACATGCCAGTGAATCTTATTCTTCAGATCATAGAGTTTCCAGATTTGGGAATACAAAGATGTAAGTTTTAGACCTTTAAATATCTGAATGAGTATATATTGCTGCTAATATTTCAGACATAGTAAGAATATTCAGACCAAGTGAAGGAGATTAAAATAAGTAACTGTGATTTGATAGTCATCATATAAATATGTACTGAATCTTTATTCAAATTTCAAGTCAATTTGATTCTGTCATAGAAGATCCATGATACATAATACGCAATGGAAACTATTTACTATCATCCTTAGGATTGATTCATATAATCTGATTTTATTACCTTATAGACCATAATTAAACCAATATTATCACCAAATAATATTTCCAAACATAACTTTTAGTGATTTATAGCTATACTATTTTTAAGATTCTAGTGGTAAGGTTCAGAAATATTAGAGTCATTGAAAAATTTTAGACTAATGTATTTAATACTATTCAGTTATTTTTCTCCTTAGGACTAGGTATCTTAAGTGCATTTTTATTAACTTTGTCTGGAACTATTAATATTTAGTTTCATAAGTGTTCTTTTGAAACTAAATTAAGGCCATGAGGTAGACTTTTATGTTAATTATTTTGTGATTTGGTTCATTTTGTATTACGTATGTGTCTGTGTGTGTTTATGCCAGAAAGCCAAATGAGCATCAGAGGAAATTATGAAAATGGATAAAGAAGTGTTTATTGAATGCCAGCTATATACAAGGCACTAGAGTAGGAGGAGGCATTTTATATGCTGCCTGTCATTCACCTCTCACAAAAATGCTGTATAGTGCATGCAATTAGCTGGGTTTTAACATAAGGAATCCCAGTCTTGAGTTAGATAAGTTGCTCAAGGAGCCACAGCTAAGAAGTAGTGGAGGAAAATAAGTAATGCATATAAATTTATCACATTCTACCCAGAAATATAAGGCTTCCCAGGTGGCGCTAGTGGTAAAGAACCCACCTGCCATTCAGGAGATGTAATAGAAGATCAAATGAGGTCAGGAAGATCCCCTGGAGGTAGACATGGCCACCCACTCCACTATTCCTGCTTGGAGAATCCCATGGGCAGAAGAGCCTAGCAACCTACAGTCCATGGAGTCAGAAAAAGTTGGACACAGCCGAAGGGACTTAGCACACAGGCTGCTGCTGCTGCTGCTAAGTCGCTTCAGTCGGGTCTGACTCCGTGAGACCCCATAGATGGCAGCCCAGCAGGCTCCCCCGTCCCTGGGATTCTCCAGGCAAGAACACTGGAGTGGGTTGCCATACCTTCTCCAATGCATGAAAGTGAAAGTGAAGTCACTCAGTTGTGTCCGACTCTTAGCAACCCCATGGACTGCAGCCTACCAGGCTCCTCCATCCATGGGATTTTCCAGGCAAGAGTACTGGAGTGGGTTGCCATTGCCTTCTCATGCATCAAGAAATACAGAGACTGTTAAGAAATGTTTGGAAATAAAAAGATGTTTTTGGTAAGGTAAACCAGACAGGGAAGATTTAAATCAGACTTAGTCTGGTGGCTTTAAAAAGCAATTAAATTAGCTATTTTTTCCCTGGTTAAGGAATTAACTACTGACAAAAGGAAGTTTTGGCCTTTTCTACCTATTCAATAGGCAGAAGAAAACTTATAAACCAGTGATCAGACTAAGGAAAATAAAGTTGAAGAGAAGTATAATTAGGGCACTTGAAGAGGAAGAATATAGAAAGAAGAGGAAATGAGCAAAGTTTGTCATAGATATAGGAAGTCTGACTCAAGATTGGTTTGAAGTATCTGTCTAGTCAAGGCTATGGTTTTTCCAGTAGTCATGTATGGATATGAGAGTTGGACTGTGAAGAAAGCTGATTGCCAAAGAATTGATGCTTTTGAACTGTGGTTTTGGAGAAGACTCTTGAGAGTCCCTTGGACTGCAAGGAGATCCAACCAGTCCATTCTGAAGGNATATATTAAGAAAAACCTGTATATGAAATAAGAACTGCTCATTCACAACTCACATTTTTCTAAGTCTTTTTATTTTCTTGTTATTCAGAGTCCTTATGCAGCAATTTGGATTAAGGTATATAACTGTTCTTTGTCAATAGAATATCAGTTACTTGATAGTAAATCAAAAGAGAAATGTTTGGGTTATTCTACTTTAAAGATGCAGTCTGTTTACTAGCCATCTGGGTACTTCAATTAAACAAAAAAATTGAACTTAGTGTTCACTCAAAACTGTGACAATAATTATTTCAATACAAGAGATTAATGGGTGAACAAGCATGCTAAGTTTGAAATCCTGGGGTGAGGAAAGGAGGGCCTTTTTCCTGGGTTGGATATATGCTATACATATCCAAAAGCTTTTGCTATAATGCCTGTTTTGAAAGTATGAATTTATTCCAATACTTAAGTATTCCTAGAAATCACTGTACAGTACTGTGCAGTAAAGATGATAAGGACCATGGAANAGGAGGGCCTTTTTCCTGGGTTGGATATATGCTATACATATCCAAAAGCTTTTGCTATAATGCCTGTTTTGAAAGTATGAATTTATTCCAATACTTAAGTATTCCTAGAAATCACTGTACAGTACTGTGCAGTAAAGATGATAAGGACCATGGAAAAAGAAAAAGCACACAAAACTTAAAGATTTCATCCTAACCACATTTTCCCATGAGTCCCATATTTTTTACTGCACAATTTGTATGGTACAGTGATATTCTGAACACATACTCTATGTTATAGCATTGTAGCAGAACTGACTATATGTACACAGCACATTTTATATAGTATTTATATGTAATGCTTATCTTAGCTTAAGGAATATCCATACTATTAAATCAATAAAACAAACCTGGATTGAAATGACAGCAAAACTTATTGCAGTAAGTGTCACTTGACTGTTAGTTTCCTTCAAGTCTGTTCTTTTTTCAAAGGTAGACAGGAGTAGAAAAGATTTTTGCTAACACAGTCCTTCCCAGTTGTCCCTTGGGGTTATCTTTGAAAATGAGTAGAGCTATTTTTTCAAAGATATGTTGAGTCCAGTAAAAGTATCTTTTGCAATCTTTCTTATTTTTAATTGATCTTTAATATAGAATCAGATAACAGTTCAGTTCAGTTGCTCAGTCGTGTCTGACACTTTCCAACCGCGTAGACTGCAGCACACATGGCTTCCTTGTCCATCACCAAATCCTGGAGCTTGCTCAAACTCATCTCCATCGAGTCAGTGATGCCATCCAACCATCTCATCCTCTGCCATCCATGTCTCTTGCCTTCAATCTTTCCCAGTATCAGGGTATTTTCTAGTGAGTCAGTTATTCACACGATGGGGTCAAAGTACTGGAGCTTCAGCTTCAACATCAGGGCTTCCAGTGAATACTCAGAACTGATTTCTGATCTCCTTGCAGTCCAAGGGACTCTCAAGACTCTTCTCCAACTCCACAGTTCAAAAGCATGAATTCTCTGGTGCTCGGCCTTCTTTATAGTCCAACTCTCACATCTATATATTACTACTGGAAAAACCATAGCTGTCATCAAAGTAATGTCTCTGTTTTTAACATGCTGTCTGTGTTGGTCATAAATCTTCTTTCAAGGAGTAAGCGTCTTTTAATTCCATGGCTGCAGTCAACACTTGTAGTGATTTTGAAGCTCAAGAAAATAAAGTCTGTCACTGTTTTCATTAACTGCCCATCTATTTGCCACGCAGTGATGGGACCAGATGCTATGATCTTAGTTTTCTGAATGCTGAGTTTTAAGCCTGCTTTTCACTTGCTCTTTCACTTCCATCAAAAAGCTCTTCAGTTCCTCTTCACTTTCTGTCATAAGGGTAGTGTCATCTGCATATCGTAGGTTATCAATATTTCTCCTGGCAATTTTGATTCCAGCTTGTACTTTATCCAGCCCAGCATTTCACATGATATATTCTGCATATAAGTTAAATAAGTAAGGTAACAATATACAGCATTGACGTACTCCTTTCCCAATTTGGAACCAGTCCATTGTTCCATATATGGTTATTTTTTCCTTTTAAATAATTTATTTATTTTAATTGGAGGATAATTACCTTAAAATATTGTAGTGGTTTTTGCCAAACATCAGAGTGAATCAGCCTCAGGTGTACATGTATTCCCCACCCAGAATCGCTTTCCCACTTCCCTCCCATCCATCCCCAAGGGTCATCCCGGTGCACCAGCCCAGAGAACCTGTCTCATGCATCGAACCTGGATCGGTGATCCACTTCACATATGATAATATACATGTTTCAACTCTACCCTTTCAAACAATTCCACCCTTGCCTTCTTCCACAAAGTCCAAAAGACTGTTCTTTACATCGGTGTCTCTTTTGCTGTCTCACATATAGGGTCATCTTTGTCATCTTTCTAAATTCCATATATATGTATTAATATAATGTATTGGTGTTTTTCTTTCTGACTTGCTTCACTCTGGATAATAGGCTCCAGTTTCATCCACTTCATTAGAACTGACACAATTGCATTCTTTTTAAAATCTGAGTAATATTCTATTGTGTGTATGCACCACAGCTTTCTTATCTACTCCTCTGCTGCTGGTTGCTTTCATGTTCTAGCTATTGTAAACAGTTCTGTGATGAACATTGGGGTACACGTGTCTCTTTCAATTCTGGTTTCCTCAGTATATATGCCCAGCAGTGCAATTGCTTGGTCGTATGGCAGTTCTATTTCCAGTTTTTAAAGGAATCTCCACACTGTTCTCCATAGTGGCTGTACTAGTTAGCATTCCCAACAACAGTGTACGAGGGTTCCTTTTTATCTGCAACCTCTCAACATTTATATTTGTAGACTTTTTGATAGCAGCCATTCTGACTGGCATGAGATGGTATCTCATTGTGGTTTTTATTGGGATTTCTCTGATAATGAGTGATATTGAGCATCTTCCCATGTCTTTGTTAGCCTTCTGTATGTCTTCTTTGGAGAAATGTCTGTTTAGTGCTTTGGTCCATTTTTTGATTGAGTCATTTGTTTTTCTGGAATTGAGCTTCAGGAGTTGCTTGTATATTTTTGACATTAATTCTCTGTCAGTTACTTCATTTGCTATTATTTTCTCCCATTCTTCGTTGTGCAAAAACTTTTATGTTTAATTGGGTCCCATTTGTTTATTTTTGCTTTTATTTCCATTACTCTGGGAGGTGGGTCATAGAGGATCCTGCTGTGATTTATGTCAGAGTGTTTTGCCTGTTTTACTCTAGGAGTTTTATAGTTTCTGGTCTTATATTTAGATCTTTAATCAGTTTTGAGTTTATTTTTTTGTATGGTCTTAGAAAGTATTGTAATTTCATTCTTTTACAAGTGATTGAGCAGTTTTCCCAGCACCACTTGTTAAAGAGATTGTCTTTCTCCATTGTATACTCTTGCTTCCTTTGTCAAAGATAAGGTGTCCATAGGTGCATGAATTTGTATCTGGGCTTTCTATTTTGTTCCATTGATCTATATTTCTGTCTTCGTGCCAGTACTATACTGTCTTGATGACTGTGGCTTTGTAATAGAGCCTGAAGTCAGGCAGGTTGATTCCTCCAGTTCCATTCTTCTTTCTCAAGATTTCTTTGGCTATTCAAAGTTTTTTTTTTTTATTTCCATACAAATTGTGAAAATATTTCTTCTAGTTCTCTGAAAAATACTGTTGGTAGCTTGATAGTGATTGCACTGAAACTATAGGTTGCTTTGGGTAGTATACTCATTTTCACTCTTGATTTTTCTGATCCATGAACATGGTATATTTCTCCATCTATTTCTGTTCTCTTTGACTTCTTTCATCAGTGTTTTATAGTTTTATATATAGAAATATTTTGGGTTTTTTTAGGTAGATTTATTCCCAAGTATTGTATTCTTTTTGTTGCAATGGTGAATGGAATTGCTTCCTTAATTTCTTTCTGCTTTCTATGCAAGGGATTTCTGTGTGTTAATTTTATATCCTACAACTTTACTATATTCATTGATCAGCTCTAGTAATTTTGTGGTGGAGTCTTTAGGGTTTTCTAGGTAAGGATCCTGTCATCTACAAACAGTGAAAATTTTACTTCTTTTCCAATCTGTCTTCCTTTTATTTCTTTTCTTCTCTGATTGCTGTGGCTAAAACTTCCAAAGATATTTTGAATAGTAGTGGTGAGAATGGACACCTTTATCTTGTTCCTGACTTCAGGAGAAATGCTTTCAATATTTCACCATTGATAATATAGTTTGCTGTGGGTGTATAATATATGGCCTTTATTATGTTGAGGTATTTTCCTTCTATTCCTTCTTTCTAGAGAGTGTTTATCATAAATGTATGTTGAATCTTGTCAAATGCTTTCTCTGCATCTATTAAGATAATATTATGTTTTTTTTATCTTTCAATTGGTTAATGCGGTGTATCCCATTGATTGAATTGCAGATATTAAAGAATCCTTGCATCCCTGGGATAAAGCCCACTTGGTCATGATGTATGATCTTTTTAATATGTTGTTGGATTCTGATTGCTAGAATTTTGTTAAGGATTTTTGCATCTATGTTCATCAGTGATAATGGCCTGTAGTTTTCTTTTTCTGTGGCGTCTTTGTTTGGTTTTAGTATTAGGGTGATGGTGGCATCATAGAATGAGTTTGGAAATTTACATTCTACTGCAATTTTCTAGAAGAGTTTGAGTNGGGGAGCACCCCCAGGCTGCCCGCCCCCGGCCCTCATAGAAGCAGCAGGGACATGGCAGAGCACCCGGCTCCCTGCAGAGTCCGCACGCCGCGGTCTCTCGACCACAGGCGGGGCCCTCCTGGCAGCCCCTGGGCCGTGTGCTGACCCAGCCTGTGCACACGGCCGAGTGCCTCGGTTACTGCCTCCCAGCCAGGCCCTGCCCGGAGCCAGCCAGCGCCACGACCCCTCCCCAGCTGGATGGTCGGGGCGGACGGGCGGGCAGTGTCCTCACAACGCGCTTGTCCTCTCGGGCCTCTGCTGCCCAACCTGCCGGCGGAATCTGAGCCGGGGGCCCCAGGAGGATGGCCGGGTTCAGGATCTCTTGCAGCACATGTCTTCTTTCTTTGCTTCTGTCGTGACTCATCGGGTCCCCCTAACCCTAGCGGAGGGGTCCCTCACTTGGCCCACTCTCATGCACTGGGCAGCAACTGCCGGCCGAGGAGGGTGCCCGGTGCCAGGCCCCTGCACCGACCACGTGATCTTGGGAGGGGATATGGGTCCCACGCCCCCGCAGAGCCAGCCTGACGGACAGCGTATAATTACGATAATGATCGCACTCCAGCTGCTGCACAAGAATGTTCCGAGGGCACATGAAACAGCCTCCTCCAAAGCCAAGTTTTCACTTCCCAGGTTGGGCAGCGCGGTCCCCACCCGCACCCCAGGCACCAGCCACTGCCCCATCCAAGCCAGGGACTCAGGAAGCTCTTAGGATTGAGCAAGACAAGCCCCAGCGTCAGCGAAAAAGCAGAAATGGCCTTGGAGATCACCTTCAAAGCCAACAAGCTCCCTTGCTGCGGTACCTGTGCTGTCGGGCCCCCCAAATCAGTGCCAATTACCAAATGGGGGGGTGGTGAGCCTAGTGGAGTCAGAACACGGAGGGCCTGAGCAAACAGGATCCTCGGGAGGAGGGGGTCGCGCTCCACCCGGGACCCCCAGACACCGCGGCACCCGAGACTCCACAGCAGGCCTCTGTCTTAAGGACGCGCCAGGCGGAAGGAGGAGGCCACGCAGACACAGGACTGACAGGAAAGCACAGCGAGCGCACGGCTAAGACACGCGGCCGCGGAAGGACATCAGCAAGGTTCCGGCTGCCCCCTTCTCAAAGACAAGGCGCAGCGGGAGCAGCCTTCCCACAGCCCATGGATATAGACACAAGAGAGAGGCTTTCCAGAGGGCGGGCCGGGCACTGGGCAGACGCCCAACAAACCCCACTTCGGGTCCCAATGTGGAGAGGCGGCTGCTGTGGAAAAGGGAGCAGAGCTGCAAACGGGCGCAAACAAGGAAGGCCTGCGACGCTGTGCTCATCAGCTTAAAGGAAAAAACTCAAGGGACTTCTCTGGTTGCTCAGTGGTTAGACTTGGTGCTTTTTTAATTTTTATTATTATTATTTTTTTACTGCCGGGACACCCAGGTACAATCCCTGGTTGGGGGACTAAGATCCTGCAAGCCGCAAGGCCAAAAAAAGAAAAGAAAAAAAAAAAAAAGAATGGAAAGAAAAGATCGTTTAGCAATGCCAGGGTCCAACCCCTAACTTCTAGGGATGTGCAGCCATCCCACGGTCCGAACCTCACCAGGAATTCCTCCTAAAACCCAGGGGCGAGGCTGCTCACGCACCAACTCCCTGCCGTCTGATCAGGGACTCGTTGAGTGCTGGGGACCAACCTGAGTCCCTCCGCCCCCAAAACTCACACACTGAGGGCCTAGCCTCCAGCAGCTCAGCAAGTGGGAGGTAGGCTTCTCATGAGGTGATTATGATTAAGTTCAGGGTCATCACGGTAGCCCTAAGCCAATTAAGCCAATGTGGATCGTGTCCTTATAGGCAGAAGAGGTTTCAGAGACACACAGAGCCATCAGGGTCCTCGGGCACAGAGGGACCACCGTGTGGAGGGGCGTCGAGGGGGCCCAGCTGCCAGCCGAGGAGAGGCCCCCGAGGAGACCCGCCCACTGGCACCTTCACCCTGGACTTGCAGAGTCCAGGGTCGAAGGGAAATAGATTTCCGCTGCTGAAGGACCCCGGTCCCTGGCAGTTTGCCCCCAGGACGCAAACACACGTGGGTGGTGGAGTCAAGGAAAGGCGGCCATCACTCCCAGGGGCTCCCCTGAAGAGGCACGCCCACGAAGGACCAGAGCTGGCGCGTGAAGGCCGGGGCACTGGCGGCAGCGTCAAGACCCCACTGAGGGGGGCCCCGAAGGACGAGCGTCCGTGATTCCACTCACAGGAGGCGCAGGGCATCAAGTAAAGCCACAGAATACAGCCTGAGAACACCGCGGTGGCGGCCAGGGGCAGGGGGAGCAGCCAGGGGTTGGGGGGA
>SJYV01022790.1:1110158-1137050 GCA_006410875.1 Neotragus pygmaeus
GCTGCGGGTGGCGGCCAGGGGCACAGGGGAGCGGCCAGGGGCAGGGGTGAGCGGCCAGGGGCTGGGGGGAGCAGCCAGGGGCTGCGCAGTGGAGTGGCTTCCGCCTGGGATGACAGGCCTTCTAGAGATAGTGATGGCTACACAACAGCCCGAATGCGTCGGATGCTGCGGAACTGGACGCTGGAAAAAAGAAAAAGCGTCAGCTTCTGTTCCGTGTATCTTGCCAGGACAGGCTTCCCAGGAGGCCCACTGGTGAGAAATCTGCCTGCAGGCAGGAGCTGGGGGCTCCATCCCTGGGTCAGGAAGATCCCCCGGAGAAGGAAACGGCACCCCACTCCAGGATTCTTGCCTGGAGAATCCCACGACAGAGGAGCCGGGCGGGCTACAGTCCATGGGGTTGCAAAACAGTCAGACACGACTGAAAGACTAGACAACAGCAACGTTTTCTAGGATAAAGAAAAACCTGTCCCATGTCACATAAGTAACTCATTTTAATTAAAGTTACTACTTTTTTTTCCCAGAAAGAAGGAAAAAGAAAAATCCAACGTGAACCACAGGAGTTCTAATTCCAGTCGGGGGCCAGATCCTCAAAGGGCTCCGAGTTGATTAAATCCTCCACCACCTTCTGAGCCTTCATCTAAAAACCAGACTCAGTCAAAGCTCAGGCCTATTGTCCGACAACTTGAGAAGAGGCCTGTCCATTCACCGTGAAGCCAGCACCTTCTAAAACCAGGGGTGGGCTGGACCACAGGACTCCTGGCCAGGGAGGGGAGGCCACACTGAAGCCGTAACAGGGAGGAATGAGGGGCGCTGAGCCCTGGACCCACACCTCAGCTCCTTCCTCAGGGAGAGGTCCAGAATGCTGCCTTCTGTTCCCAAACCAGAAAGCTATCCTTTCCGAGCCACAGAATCCTTGTACAAGTCCATCAAGACTCTCTTTCCAGCCTGTCGATCGATGACTTAAACAGTTTCGGACTCTGCCGCCGTCCCCAGGAAGGAGGCCGCAGTCAGGCTCAACTTGGAGGTGCCCACAGGCTCGGTCTGGTCTGTGAAGCTGGTGGAGGCCAGGCCAGGCCCGAGACCCTTTTCTGCCCGACAGTTACTCAGGCAGGTCAGCGGTCCACTCAACAACCCAAGGGAACAACAAAGCCGTGATTGCTCTGACGATAACGTGTCACCAGGATCCAAAGGGCAAATTCACCGCTTACTAGAAACAGGAGGAAACAGAGCAGCCGCCGGCCGGAGCCCAGGGAGAAACACAGACCCGCTCACGGGGGATGCGCAGGCCGGGGGCGCCTCGGGCCGCGGGAGGAAAGGCCCTGGCTGAGCGGCCTTTCTCAGGAAGGGGCAGCCATGGTCCCAGGGAGGAATTTAAGGGACGAGGGTGGGCACAGCCGCCTTCCCACCCTCCCGACCCTGCCCTGGGCTGTGTGCGTTCCCGTCTCCCACTGCCTTTTTAAGCTCCCAAACAGGGGCAAGGACCATGCTCCCTCCTTCCACTCAGCTTGCACAGTGGGAGGGGTGGGCTTGCACACAGCGCAGCTTGCAGCCNTCCCATTTCTTTTGGAATTTTCCACAGTTTATTGTGATCCACACAGTCAATGGCTTTGGCATAGTTAATAAAGCAGAAATAGATGTTATCAAATAACCATTTTATGATTTTGCACTGTGTTAGAAGGATTTTTGTTTCCTCAGTGTTCCTGTAGCTTCGCTCTTTATATTTATCTGGTGGCTTCCCTGGTAGCTCAGCTGGTAAAGAATCCTCCTGCATTGTGGAAAACCTGGGTTCGATCCCTAGGTTTTGATGATCCCCTGCAGAAGGGAACAGTTACCCACTCCAGTATTCTGGCAAGGACTGTATAGTCCATGCAGTCACAAAGAGTTGGACACAACTAAACTGTCACTTTACTTCACTTTGTATGTATTTGGAATCACTTTGTGAGCTAATGGCCAAAATGCTGGCATTTCAGACTTAAAATGAATTCAACATTTGTGAAATTCAGTATTTATGAAATTTTAAGTTCCATGTACTTGTCCATTACATTTTCCCTTGGTGGTTAGTCTTCTAGTTCACTGAGGCCCATATTAAGGGTGCAGTTGTTTAGGGTGTGAACTCTATAGTGGACAATTCCAGTTTGAATTCTGATGACCCCATTTATTTGTTGTTTGCTTTGGAACTGGTGCTTAATCCTTTGCACTTCACTCTTCTCATCTGGAATAGCTTGTATGTGTGTGTGAGTGTGTGTTTGCATTTATCCATATACATGAACACTACACATAATATGTGCGTGTGTGCTAAGTCTCTTCAGTCGTGTCCAACTCTTTGCAACCCTATGGACTGTAGCCCATGAGGCTCCTCTGAATGTGGGGAGTCTACAGGCAAGAGTATTGGGGTGAGTTTCTATGCCCTTCTCCTGGGAATCTCTCCAACCCAGGTATTGAACCTGTGCTCTTATGTCTTCAGCACTGAGGCAGATTCTTTACCGCTAGTGCCACCTGGGAAGGCCTACACGTACTAGATGTATAGTACAATTGTTAATTTGATGCTTACTCTATAGTACTTTATAAATGGTGGTTCTTGTTCTTTGAAAACTCAATGTATTTTTTCAGTTCTGATTCTTTTTTATAACTGAGAAAATAGTATTTAGAAGAAGTGATAGTAAATACTTTAGAAATATTTGATTTTTCAGACAGTGATCTCTTGGTATGTACAGGTAGATAAGTAAACAATATATTTAGAGAAAAATATTCAATCCAAAGCTTTGTTTTTGCAGCCTTAATGTTCCAATATTTCAAGCCTATCAGGAAAGAAACCACCATAAAGCAAAGCTTTAAGAAGGCAGTGTGGTCCTCAGAGGTAAGATCTTGCAGGTGTCAGGTGTACCCATTACTGTAGGTAAAGGGGCTTGGGGAGTGCTGCGCCCACCTTCGCTTTGTGTCTTGAAAGTGAACTAGGCTCTGAGATAAAAGGAAATGACAGATTAGGGAGCAGAGCTGGTGCTGAATTTATGGACAATCTTACTCAGGCTTAGCTTAGTTCTGTTGTTCTTTGGTAAGAGTTTACGTTTAGTACTTTGGTAAATGCAGTATGTTGACTTTAGGACCAGCTGATGTTTGGAGGTGCTGGGAGGAGTGCTTTTTCATGTGAGTAAATTCGAAAGTATGTTTCTTTTGAACATGAATTCAGGAGTGGGTTTACTGTGCTGTTTTCTCCAGGGACCCCTGCTAATGGAGGAGAATTTCTGCCACCAGGTGCTGTGTCTTAAGTTGACCATGTGAAATTAACATTTTATGAGTTAAATTGGTCAAATATCAGTGATTTCATACAGTTCAACCAAGTATGTGATTTTGCTAAATCCAGCATCTAGACCAAATATATAGCAAGATGAGTTTCATTTATTTTGACTTGTGAGGACATTTGGATATATTGCTGGAACTAGAAACTGTTTTCTTCATTTGTGTATTACAATGACCAACTCTTTCACATTTCTTTATTTCCTGGATTTTTCTTTTGATATAATGTTTTCATTTATTCATTGATTCTAAACCAGAATGCTTACTCTTTGTAGGGCATGAGAGAGCAGAAAGAAAATTTAATGAGCCATAGTTCTACCTTCAAGGAACTCACAGTGTAGTTCGACAAAGTGGTTAATCTCAGTATAGGTCAGTGATAGCTATATTTGAGATTTCTGGAAAATTAAGAGGTTGAAGCAGAGGAAAACATAATCAACTCTGTTTCAGTGAATCAGGAAAACGTTTTCTAAGAGGTGACAATTGATGTTGGTGTTCATGCATAAAGAGGAAGAGTATTCCTGGCAAAGAAAACAGTGAATATATTTTAGATACTAAAAATGAAAAGTTCTTTGCAGCTTTACAGAGAATATAAAGTGGGGTCAGAGCAGCAACTTTTTGGTGATGCAACTGGAAAAGTAGGTGAATGACAGATTATGAAAGCATTAATATTGCCTTGGATAAGGGTTTTGGATCTTGTGGTATAGCCAATGGGTGATGTAAAAAGTATTTAAGCAGAGAAATGGAATTATTTAATTTTGTGTTTAGAAGAAAAGATAGTCTGTGATGGGGGAAGGGAATAGATAAGAAAGCACATATTTATCAGGGTGCTGACAGAGAGTAAAAATCTGTACTAGTGTTGAGTCTTGTTTTCTAACCATCTACATGAAGAGCCAATAGTTTCACTTTTCCATTTGTGTGATCTAAAGACAGATCAGTGACATATTCAATGTTAAAAATCATGTGCATTTATTAGATGCCTCTGCCATATGATACATGCCAATTAAGTAGCTCCTCAGAACTTTGGGTACAAAGTCACCAAGGGTTCTTTTGCTTACTAAAAGTCTAGTATATACTAGAGATAGTGCTAGAAGTTAGTAATAAAATATTGACTAAAACACGGTGTCCACCTCTTGAATACGCATGATAGACATAATCTTATTAAGACATGTGTATCTGGTATTTGTGGGTATTTGTGTGTTCATATGTGTATGTATGATGCTAGTATTTATACTAACAAATACAGCTTTCCATTCCCTAAAATTCTATTTCAAATACAGCAAAAGAGACACAGATGTATAGAACAGTCTTTTGGACTCTGTGGGAGAGGGAGAGGGTGGGATGATTTGGGAGAATGGCATTGAAACATGTATAATATCATATGAAACAAATCACCAGTCCAGGTTCGATGCATGATCCTGGATGCTTGGGGCTGGTGCACTGAGACGACCCAAAGGGATGGTACGGGGAGGGAGGAGGGAAGGGGATTCAGGATGGGGAACACATGTATACCTGTGGCGGATTCATGTTGATGTATGGCAAAACCAATACCATATTGCAAAATAATTACCCTCCAATTAAAATAAATAAATTTATATTAAAATATTTCTTATTATAGTCACAATCTTATGATGCAAAAACATCTCAAAATTGAAAATGCATTGTTATATTCAGTTTTCATTTTCACTTTTAATGATGTATTAAAGAAATGAAATCAAATTAGCTCATTAATTTAGAACTTCACTTAAATATCAATGGTTCTGAATAATCAAAATAATGCATACATGCTTAGTCGTGTCTGATTCTTTATGACCCCATGGGCTGTAGCCCTCCAGGTTTCTCTGTCCTTGGGATTCTCCAGACAAGAGTACTGGAGCGCGTTGCCATTTTCTTCTCCAGGGATCTTCCCAACCCAGGGATTTAACCCACATATCCTGTGTCTCTTGCGTTGAGCAGATTCTTTACCACTGTGCTACCTGGGAAGCCCTGTTAACCAAGCATTATTCTCATTTGAAAAGCTTCTTTTGAAGAGGCTAACTCCTTCACCTATTCCTCTGATGCTTGCCCTTCTCCTTCCATTAATTTTTCTCTCCTTTCTTGACATCTTCAATCTCCACTAGCAATTAACATCTTCTACCTTCCCCAGAATACACTCAGTTCTTCATTAGTTAAAAAGGTATATACCTCAGTGAAGCTGTCTTACTCTCTTCATCGGGCTGCTTGAAAGAACATATACATTTGTTGCCTCTCTTCTTCTCATCTCATTTGTCTCTGAACTTCCCAGTTTTTGCATCATCTTTCCTGTGGCCTGTTATCTTAAATGCTGCCTCTGATCTTTCCCTCTTACATCTCTGTCTCTGCCCACCCATTCTGATAGGCAGGCCCAGGCGGTTTTGGAGGATTTGCCATGTTCTCTCATTTTAAGTCTTTAGGAAACTCATTGACCCTTAAGAGTTAACTAAAGCATATATTGCTAAAATCTACTCTCAAGCAATTGCTCCTCACTTCAAATGCAACATGCTCAAAAATTCAACTCCCAAACTTGCATTTTCCTTTCTTGTGGTCTGTTTCTAATACTGAAGTTACTTTATCACATTATCTTGCCTTCTGATTGTAACAGTCATCCTTAAGTCCTCTTTTTCAGACCTAAAGTATACTTAGGGATCAAACTTTCTCCCTGAAATGCTTCTGANGCTTTTTCCATGATTCAGCAGATCTTGGCAATTTGATCTCTGGTTCTTCTGCCTTTTCTAAAACAAGCTCGAACATCTGGAAGTTCATGGTTCACGTATTGCTGAAGCCTGGCTTGGAGAATTTTGAGCATTACTTTCTAGCATGTGTGATGAGTGCAATTGTGCAGTAGCTTGAGCACTCTTTGGTATTGCCTTTCTTTAGGATTGGAATGAAAACTAACCTTTTCCAGTCTTGTGACCACTGCTTAGTTTTCCAAATTTTGGCATATTGAGTGCAGCACTTTCACAGCATCATCTTTCAGAAGTTGAAATAGCTCAACTGGAATTCCATCACCTCCATTAGCTTTTTTTGTAGTGATGCTTCCTAAAGCCCACTTGACTTCACATTCCAGGATATCTGGCTCTAGGTTAGTGATCACACCATCGTGATTATCTGGGTCATGAAGATCTCTTTTGTACAGTTCTTCTGTGTATTTTTGCCACTGTTTCTTAATATCTTCTGCTTCTGTTAGGTCCATACCATTTTTGTTCTTTATCAAGCCCATCTTTGCATGAACTGTTCCCTTGGTATCTCTAATTTTCTTGAAGAGATCTCTAGTCTTTCCCATTCTATTTTTTTCCTCTATTTCCTTGCATTGATCACTGAGGAAGGCTTTCTTATCTATTCTTGCTATTCTTTGGAACTCTGCATTTAGATGCTTATATCTTTGCTTTTCTCCTTTGCTTTTTGCTTCTTTTCACAGCTATTTGTAAGGCCTCCCCAGACAGCCTTTTTTTTTTTTTTGCATTTCTTTTCCATGGGTATGGTCTTGATCCCTGTTTCCTATACAGTATCATGAACCTCCATCCATAGTTCATCAGGCACTCTGTTTATCAGATCTAGGCCCTTAAATCTATATCTCACTTCCACTGTATAATCGTAAGGGATTTGATTTAGGTCATACCTGAATGTCTGGTGGTTTTCTCTACTTTCTTCAATTTAAGTCTGAATTTGGCAATAAGAAGTTCATGATCTGAGCCACAGTCAGCCTCTGGTCTTGTTTTTGCTGGCTGTATAGAGCTTGCCCATCTTTGGCTGCAAAGAGTATGTATAATCAGTCTTATTTGCTGTTGACCGTCTGTTGATGTCCATGTGCAGAGTCTTCTGTTGTATTGTTGGAAGAGGGTGTTTGCTATGACCAGTGCATTTTCTTGGCAAAACTCTATTAGCCTCTGCCCTGCTTCATTCTGTATTCCAAGGCCAAATTTGCCTGTTACCCCAGGTGTTTCTTGACTTCCTACTTTTGCATTCCAGTCCTCTATAATGAAAAGGACATCTTTTTTGGCGGTTATTTCTAAAAGGTCTTGTAGGTCTTCATAGAACCATTCAATTTCAGCTTCTTCAGCATTACTGCTTGAGGCATAGACTTGGATTACTGTGATATTGAATGGTTTGGCTTAAAACAACTCAAATTTAGATGCTACATTCTGAAGGTCAGAAGTATGAGATGAGTTTTAGGGATAAAATCAACGAGTTGGTATGCCTGTGTTCTTTTTGGGGGTAAATAGATTTTCTCGCTTCCTGAAGCTTCTAGAGGCCACCCATTGTTTCTGGAGGTAAATATATGCCTCTGTTCTTTCTAGGGGATAAATGGATTTCCTTGCCTCCTCCATTTTTAGAGGATACCCATGTTTCTTGGCTTGTTGACCTCTTCCTACATCATACACACAAATCTCTCCAACCTTCACTTCTACCATCTCATCTTCTTTTTCTGACTTTGACCCTTTTGCTGCTGTCTTATAAGAACTTCTGTGGTTATAGTAGGCCTGCATGGATAATCTAGGACAAACTTCCTATCTTGAAATCCTTAACTTAATTACAATTCCAAAGCTCCACTAACCCTGTAAGGTAAAATATTCATAGGTTTCAGGAATGATAATACCTTTGTGGATGGATGAAGGTGCATGTTACTCTCTTTCCAATAATAATTTAATCTTCACTACAACTCCAAATATCATGTCCATTTTACAGATGTTGGGATGGAAGTTCAGAGAAATTAAGTCCTGCCAGTAAGTTATACTCTCAAGATCTGAACTGAGGTGCACCACATTACTTCTTCCATACAAATCCCAATTTAATTTTGGCATGTATTGTATTAGGTATTAGGGGATGTCAGTATTTCAAACAATGAAATTGTGGCAGTACATGTCTAATTGGGAAAAGGGGAGTTATGAATAAGCTCTGAGCAAGGCACTTCCCTTTTCAAATACCATTGGTTCCAGAACATAAAACTATTGTGGTGGCTTGTAAGCACATTTATGAAATGACATCAATCTTCGTTTTCCAATCTATGTCCTGTTAGTTTCCCCACCCAATGTGACTTGCATCATAAACATTACACTCTCAATATAAGTCCAACCTGTTTTCAGCTTTGTCCCATTGCTGATTTTTTTTCCTTTTTTACCTTGAAGTAATTCGTTTCCTCAATTCTGTCAATCAAAATCTCTACCTATATTTCAAAAGTTACCTTAAACACGACATCTTACCTGAAGCTTTCCTGGACACACTGCTGCTGCTAAGTTGCTTCAGTCATGTCTGACTCTGTGTGACCCCATAGATGGAAGCCCACCAGGCTCCCCCATCCCTGGGATTCTCCAGGCAAGAACACTGGAGTGGATTGCCATTTCCTTCTCCAACTCATGAAAGTGAAAAGTGAAAGGGAAGTCACTCAGTCATGTCCAACTCTTCACGACCCCATGGACTGCAGCCTACCAGGCTCCACCGTCCATGGATTTTCCAGGCAGGAGTACTGGAGTGGGGTGCCATTGCCTTCTCCATCCTGGACACACCAGCCTTAATAATTTTCATGATCTTGAGTTACGTTAGAAGTACACAGTACTTCTAACACAACTCCTACATTGTCTTTCATGTTAAAGATAATTGAATATGTGTCTGTCTACCCAGTGAAAACATAGGGTTGCTCATCCTTCCCTTCCACCCTTCCTTCCTTGTCTCCTTTTCTTTCCTCTCTTTCATGGTCCTTCCATATTTATTTCTTTTCTTTCTTCATAACATTTTTCAACATAGGTTGTGTGTTCCTGCCATGTTTTTGATACTGTAAATATGTCTGTGAACAAACCAGACACAGTCTCTACCCACATTTAATTTACATTTTTTAAAAGCAGGGATCATGTTGTACCCATTTGTATTCCATTTTACTCCCTGTGACATAGTACACACTTAAGTTATGATTTGAATTTAATATCTATTAGTACTGAAATTTAACAGAAAATTCCCAGTCATAGTCAAATTGAAATTTTAAAAAATTGATTGAGTGCCTATGTTTACATTATACTTTTTATCCTGAATTTGCATGTATTATATTACAATGATAACCAAAACTATATTTTGCTTCTAGGAAAACAGTATAAACAGATTATATACAACAGTCAATTCAAATGGCTTTGTAAGTTTTTGTTAGCAGCAAAAATCAGTAGCATAGTTAAATAATTACCAGTGTAATTCACCTCATTTCTAACGAGTTACTTTTCATAAGTGAATGTCAGAGCCAGTTCTGTTTGTATGTACAAGCAGATCTTAAAAGTTAAGTTAAAATAATTTATCATAAGAATTATTAACATAAAATAATTCTTACCAATTTATTATGATGAAGATACACTGTCAATTTTACATGTGATGTGAATAAATGTATGTGTTGAAAACTCATGTGTAGTTGTCAACTTTTATCAGAATGCCTTGGTAATAGAATTTGAGAAGACAGAGTTTTAGAGTCTCTTAGCCTTCTACAAGTTGTTGATTTCCTGTTTTAAAAGTTGATTTGACCTTCCATTATCACACACAAATAAAGGTAAGGTTATTTCTTATTTAAAAATATATTTAACCTGAATCTATTTATCATGTACCCTGAAAACCCAAATGTCTTGTTATCTATTAGAATAATATATTATTTAATAAAAACCATACTGTTAGCAGTTAAATCTGTTAACTTCTATTCAGTAAATGATACATCTATGAAGATGTTTGATGAGGCTTGACATTGATAGCAAATAATGTAAGGAAATGGGAAAAATACTCTCTGGGAAGAGACATGCTGTTCTTTAGATAACAGAGACCCATGTAACAAATTACTGTTATAATATATCAAGTACTCATATAATTTGCTACTTGACAATTAGAAATTTCCGGTGTAACTAACCAGCCATTGACTATGAAACCAATTCAGTGGTAGATATAACATTGGTGATTGGGAATTGCTATGCATTGTTTTATATTTTCTTGTGGCATAATAGGCAAATAGCTAGGGCATTTTTATACATTTGAATCTTCTTGTGCTTTTTCTCCACTATTGGATATTTCACTGTGAATAAACAGTACATATAAAAATTATAAATATATTTAGGGCATCAGATATGTGCTTAAAGAAACAATGTGTGTGTGAGCAGGAAACTAAGACTGCTTAACCTGTTAGTGGACAAGTAGATATGCTAGTGAGTCTGGGTTAGGAGATTCTGATTTCTAAGACACTGCCAACACAATGTCTGAATCTGATGATTTAGTGACTATATATTTAAAACCTTAACTTACTTTTTGGGATTTTTGTTATGTAATGTTGGTTGTATCCATACAACGGGACCTCTTTTTTGATGTGAATTTGCCATAATATATTTCTTGTCATAATATATATGTGATAATAATGTGTAGCATAATGAAAATTACTTGCAGTTTTTGCAAAATATATATTCCCTTTGCTTAGAACATGTATTAAAATTGTTTCCATCTCTTAAAACCATTTTCCTTATGACATTGTGTTATGAATATTAGTGTCTTTTAATGTTAAGAACAATACCAATAGCCTACACATATCAAGTGGTTTTGTTGTGCTGTGCATGATAGAAGTTCATTATGTGTATTCCCTCATTTGATTTTGATAACCACTATCATATCATTTATCAGTTTCATTTCCAGAGCAGTTTAAATGAGTTGTCTAAGGTCATTTTGTACGTTGTGGATTCAAATTGTATATGATCTTGAAATTTGATCCAGAGTTCATTCATGCAGGTACTTATAAAACAAAAATCTTTATGAGAAATATATTTTTCTACCAAGTTCTATTATTGATCTTGGGAAATACAGTTGAAGGAACAGATTTATGAGTGTGATGTCATGGGTTGGCTCTGTCATTTGTTCTGCACAAGTAGTGGCAGCTCTGTCAGGAGTGGGGATAGTAATAGCAAAAAAAAAAAAAAAGAAAGAAGGACCAACTCTGATGGAATGATAGCAAGACAAAGAAAGTAAGGAAACTGTCATTATGAAACATCTATGACCATTTTTCACACATCCTATGTCATTTAATGTTCTTGCTAATTCTGTGGGACACAGGCAATACACGATCCTCTTTATTATAGCTGGGGCAAAGTTAACTGAAACTTTCAGAAATTAGATCTTCCAAATGGAGGCCATCCACCCAATGACGGAATGTGGACTGAAACTCAGATGTTAGAGGAGACAGGAAAAGACTTTGCAATAGACATGTGAACACTTAAAGCCATTGTCACCTCTCTCCTTCTTCCTCTCTCTCTCATTCTTTTCTCTCTCTTGAGCTCTCCAGTTGCTGCTCCAAGTTTTCCTACACTGGTCTGCATCCTTAAGATGAAAGAAAATATGAATCAGTTTTATGAAAAACATGAATCAGTTTTAGTACTGTATGAAAGCATTGCAAATATCAACACCAGCTTTAGCCATCTCACTATCATAAGAAATACTTCAGTCAGTTCAGTTCAGTTCAGTCGCTCAGTCGTGTCCGACTCTCTGCGACCCCATGAATCACAGCACGCCAGGCTTCCCTGTCCATCACCAACTCCCGGAGTTCCCTCAAACTCAAGTCCATCATGTCAGTGATGCCATCCAGACATCTCATCCTCTGTCGTCCCCTTCTCCTCCTGCCCCCAATCCCTCCCAGCATCAGAGTCTTTTCCAGTGAGTCAACTCTTCGCATGAGGTGGCCAAAGTACTGGAGTCTCAAAATGACTGATATAGTTCAAAGGAGACCTCTTTCTTGGTGTCACATTCCATAAGATTCATCTAGTATAATTTCAATTGTCCAGCAATCAGATGAAGGACACTGTCTTATTATATATTCTATAGGCATGCCATCTTATTATTTATNTAATTTAACCAATTGAAAACTGGAAACTGGTATAGTGACTGTTTACATTAACAGTCTCAAAGACCAATTTTTCTTTTCTAATGTACCTTAGGAGAAAAACTCACATTCAAAATCTTCAGCCTCTCCTACTTTACAATAAAGTTACTTATTCTAATTGCTTATCATTTCTATTATCTAATCATTTAATGGTGAGGACAGACATATTTCAATAATAATTTCCATTTAATAGAAAGTATTGAGAAATAAAATAACTGTGAAAATTAGTTTCAGTTTTTTAGACAGATGGCAATTTAAATAAGGATGGGAAGAAGACAGAGTGGAAAAAAGGTACTGGTGTTTTCAAGTTGTTATATTGAGCCAAGAGTTCTTCTAAGACTTGGAGTGATTTCAATTGAGTTGTAATTCAGACTCATATGGAGCTTACAATGCACCTTCAATAGAATTTTGCAAAAAGTCTATAGGACCTGTCAGGAGCAGAAAGATTACTTCACAGTAATGACTGTTGAAATGAGCTATGCTTTTTGATGTTTTACTTTCTGAATCTAATTGTTGGACAAGATTAATTGCACACAGCGAGAATTTTAAATGAATGACTATGTAAAGCATTAAGTATCTCTGTATGCCACTTGGGGGAGAAACACCTAGAAGGCTTAAATGAATAAATGAATTAATGCACAAAATGCCTGGGCTAATTTTAAAATTCCTTTACTAACTATCTTATTGAAAATAGAAACCCATTTTATTCATCTGTCTTGGTTATATTGCTCTGGTTGAGGTAATTTAATATTCTTGCTTTCTCTAATCTTCTAATTCAACAGAAGTAAACAATAGGTTTCATAAATTAAAAATACACTCTTCTGAACATGCTTATAAGATTAAAAAAAAACAAGGTTGTAAACATTTATGACTGAAACAAACTAGATTGTTCAAATACTGCCATCATGTATCATGTATATCAATATGGCACTGATATCAGTTAGAATGCAAACAAGGTTTTAAATGATGTGCCCCTTCATTTCAGCTGGAGAATCTGCTTCATACCATCTGCCTATCAGATGGTTAGGAACCAGGACTGCGTATTAATGCCACATGTTCGATTTTCCTCCTTCTTGTAATGGTTAGATTCATATTGCTAATAGCTGTGCACGAGCACTGTCGATGAAATTTCTGTGACGGTGGAGTGATGAGATATTTATAAGCCGCCTGTCTCCCTGAATAATCAGTAGGAAGAATGCCAGACATAAATAACTTATCAATTCCAGAATATTAATAATAACTACCATTGGCTAGAAGTGAGTGCATGTTAAAGTGTTTTTTTTCCTAAGTTTGGGTAAAGTGACAGACTCATAAAAAAGTCTATCATATGGAAACTTTGAATGCTTACTATCTCTTGCTTATAACTAATTTTATTTAGCCATTAAGTCTTGGAAAATACATTTTATATGGAATGTGATGTAAAAGTAGACAACATATCAAACATTTGGAAGTCATCTTGTTGTCTTTGAAACCAAAGATCAAAGATTAGACCTTTCAAGTTAATGAGCAAACAAACAGATCAGAGAAAGAATTTGACAGCAATATGTCTCTTTTATTGATATTTATAATCTATAGTTGTAATCTACTCTTTATAACTAAGGATGCTAACTTATTTGAAATAAATAGAATGGGGGTACTTTTCCCTTTTTCGAGAGAGGAGTCAGGAATGTATAACAGTATTTGAAGTATTTAAAAGCTCTTTTGATAAAATTTGAGAGCAAAAAGAAAATGCTATCTTTGCAAGGAAAAGGCTCTTAAGCAATAATAATGCCTGCTTCTCTTCCAAATGATAAACCCATGGATTGGATTTTGGATATTGAATTCGAAGTAGCAAAGGCTTTGTATCAATATAGCATAGAGTGGAAAGTTAATGATTTTATGATAACTTTGATTGACATAGACTACTAAGTCAAAAGATTGGATAGAAGCATGATTTTCAGGTGTCCATTTATCAAATGGCTAGATTCTAGCCCTACACTGTTGGATAGCTTTTGTTGTATTTGCATTTTTGTGAATAACTGAACAAATGTAAAACTAAATAAAGGTGTATTGGATTTTGTGGGTTACTTGAAAATATTTACTACCATTTGCAGAGAGTTTAGCTTTTGTGTGCATTATTTTGCCTTTATTCCCCACAACACTACTGATTGAAATTGGTTTTAAAGATAGGAATTTTGAAGGTTTAGGAATTACATAACTTACTGCATTATTTCATAAAAATGTTGTCCAAAGTTTGTACGACTCTTTAAAGTGTTTCTTTCAGCCACCATATGTTTACTTTTTCTATGATAGTGAGTTTAGATAACTCACAATTCCCATGTCAGTCACTTTTTCAAAAAGAACTTTAAAAGATTTTAATGGTGCATCAAAAAATAAAAGTATTATGAAAATAAACCTATAAGCCAAGACAAAAAAATCTAACAATAGCCAGGTAAAAGATAATATAGAATTTGCTCTGAAGGAGTAAACAGAATGGAGCCTACAGTAATGAGTTTGTTTTGTAATTCAAACGCTAATATGACAAGCTGTATTTCCAAATGCTGTGTAAAAATATGCTCATTCTTTTGTAAGTGAGAGTTTATAAAGATCAGATAGAAAAAAAAAAACCTAAATATCTCTTCATGCTCTAAGGCCTATGGATTTTAACTGAAGTTTGATTCAGTCCCTTTTCTGAGGGCCAATATAGGGTCTAGGAATTCACAATGTATACATGACTTATTATCCTTTCTCTGAAGGAAAACTTAAAAAAAAAAAAAAAAACTGTCTTTCAATACATTATTTTATCAGTGACAGAATTTTAAACACACATTAAAGTCTCCCCATTGATGATGATAAAATAGGGTTTAAAATATTTAAAAATAAAATAAATTTATGCTATATTTGACTACATAGTTTAGTGCATGTTTTGATCTTTGTGTATAAAATACTATGATTGTTCTTGGGGCGTATAAAAAAGAAGATTTCAGGAAGTAAAATAGATGATTTAATCTTTCCTTAATGGGAGAGATTCTTTATTCATTTATTTGTTTCTTCACTGTGTATGTGCACATGCACGTGCATGCACACGCACACACACACACCTTTCCCCCCAATGAGAGAAAGAAATCTGATAAAAATTCTACGTGATTAAAGAATCAGGAGAAGTTACTCAAGCTCTTTGGTTAACAGTTACTGTATATAACAAATAGATTTGTCAATGTAAGTGGTTGGTTGACTTAAGCACTTACGCGACTACTGCATTTATATCACAGAGAAGTGCAGCATTACCTGGCTGGCCTCTTTGCTACTGTTGTGCTAAGCTACAGGCATAGAAGACTCAATTTTCCAAAGTCTGAACCTACAGTTCTGAGTCTGAGTCTACAGCAGTGTGTCTCAAATCCTGATTATTGAGTCATCTTAATTTTGTATTTTAACAATTTTCCTTGTTGGTTCTGAACTATACTCACTTTCAGAAACCATTGCAGTGTCTTACCTTGTTGATTCTTAACTATACTCACTTTCAAAAACCACTACCAGGCTAATAAGCTTTTATTGTAAAATGCAGCCACACTTTAATATGGTATATTATTGTCATCAAATAATCTAAGGGCAGAGAATCAACTTGTTGAAAGATAAAAATACAGATTTTTTCAGTCCATCTCTCAGAAATGAAAAGTGAAAGTCGCTCAGTTATGTCTGACTCTTTGCAACCCCATGGACTATACAATCCTCCCAAGCAAGGGATCGAACCCAGATCTCCCATTGCGGGTGGATTCTTTACCAACTGAGCCACAAGGGAAGCCCAAGGATGCTGGGATGGGTAGCCTATCCCTTCTCCAAGGGATCTTCCCGACCCAGGAATGGAACCAGGGTCTCCCACATTTCAGGTGGATTCCTTACCAACTGAGTTATGAGGGAAGCCCATCTCAGAGAGAGATTCTGTGAATATGGCCCCTGGGAAGATAATCTTCCACTTTGCCATGCTCTGCAGCTCTATTTGATATAGATTATCACTTCGAGAAACTGGATTACCTAGTTCTTAGGGGAAAAAATGACTTGTTTGTTTGGGAAGAGTTAAAAGCAGTCATAAATGCGCTGTTTTAGGGTGGGATATTGAAGGAGAATATCATGAAATCTGAATATGAGGCAAGTGGAAAGATTTCTAAGTAGGAAAAGCTTTCACAGGGAGAAAAAGTATGTGGTAAATGTTATGGATTACCAGTGTTTACACAAGCAGACCATTCTTTTTAAAATTATTTCATATTGGATATAGTTGATTTACAATGTTTTGTTAGCTTTAGGTATACAGCAAAGTGATTCAGTTATATACATATATAAGCATGGTTATACTTTTTCATATTCTTCCCATTATAAGCTATTATAAGATATTGAATATAGTTCCCTGTGCTATATGCTAGGTCTTTGTTGTTTTTCTGTTTTACATACAGTAATGTGTATCCATTAATTCCAAACTCCTAGTTTATCCTCCCCCAAAGTTTCTCCTTTGGTCACCATAGTTTGTTTTCTAAGCCTGTGAGACTGTTTTGTAAATAAGTTTATTTGTATCATTTTTTATTTCCACATGTAAGTGATATCATATGATATTTGTCTTTGCCTGATTTACTTCACTTATTGTGTTAATCTCTAGGTCCATGCATGTTGCACTAGCAAACCATTCTTGATTACGTAGGAAGAGTTTTAACACTGTGTATTCTCTATGAAACATAGACAAAACACTGGAGCTTTTTTGTGAATTTGTTACACTGTTCTTTCAACGACAGCTTCAATAGGGAACAAAATATACAATGGGACCTCTTTCTAAAGTGAGTGTCTATATTCTAAAGTAAGTTTTTACTAGAGGCAGCAAGCCAGAGGGGATTTGAGAATTACATTAGAAATTTGAAAGGGCTATGACAAGGCCAACAGAAAGTGCAATAAATGCAGAAGGGGAGACTTTTGTAATTGTCTCCAGCAATGGAGAGTAAATGCTTATTATTAAGTTAATGAGATTTTCTACTGTTAGTATATTTTTATTGACTGCAATATATATAAAGTGTTTTTAATGGCATACATTGATATTGTCAAAGTGAAAGTCGCTTAGTTGTGTCCGACTGTTTGTGACCCCATGGACTGTATTGTCGATGGAATTCTCCAGGGCAGAATACTGGAGTGGGTAGCTGTTTCCTTCTCCAGGGGATTTTCCCAACCCAGGAATCAAACCCAGTTCTCCCACATTGCAGGCAGATTATTTACAAGCTGAGGGACCAGGGAAGTCCAAGAATAGTGAAGTGGGTAATTTATCCCTTCCCCAGCAGATCCTCCTGATCCACGAATCAAGCTGGGGTCTTCTGCATTGCAGGTGGATTCTTTACCAGCTGAGCTACCAGGGAAGCCCCATATTGTCAAAATAATGCCCATATTTCTCTTGTGGCTTTCCAGGTAATGTAATTTCAGAAGCTTTTTTTTTTTTCATTCAGATACAAGTTGTGCCAGGCTTTGGCTTCAGTGTTTGAGATACTTATATTAATTTGATGTCATAACCTAGGTAGAGAAGTCAGCCCTAAAAACCCCCGAGCAACATCCCTCTCCCCACTCTCCCCCTCAAAAAAAAAAGAAAAAGTTTAAGGTGGTGAGTTTGTGTTCTCAGATTTCACATTAAAGTAACTCAATGAGCAATAAATTCAACTCAAGTATACAACTCAAAATAAACAGAGTCTCAGATGATAGAACTCAGCTCTTTGTATGGTTTTAAAGCTCTGTGATTCTAATGCACAGAGAAGACAAATTCTCATTCAACAGAGCTGAGAACACAAGCTCTACCCTTGTGGAGTAGGGTGGGGAAAACCAGCTCTTTAAAATAAGCAAGTCTTAGATTGATTCTTGAAGTGTTGGAGCTCTTTCCCAGGTAGATTGAAGAGTCAGAATCTTAAGCCTGCTCCCACTGAAAAAAGAAAAGTGAAATGAAAATGTTAGTCACTCAGTCGTGTTCGACTCTTTGTAAGGCTGTAGACTGGGCCTGCCAGGCTTCTCTGTACATGGGATTCTCCAGGCAAGAATACTAGTGTGGTAGCCATTTCCTTCTCCAGGAGATCTTCATGACTCAGGGCTTGAACTTGGGTCTCCTACATTGTAGGCATATACTGACTGTCTGAACCACTAAGGAAGCTGATTAAAGAGTCAGGATCCTGAGCCTGCTCCCTGTGGAGCATCATATTTAAGTCATTACATGATGGATGCAGGGACAGGTCTGGGGGATGGGCCTGAACAGCTTTTCTAGAAAATTTGAACACCATGTGCAGAGTCTAATTTGAAAGAGGAAATGTCTGTTAGAAGATGCAAAAGATGTCTATGTTTCTGCAGCACAGAGAGCAGAAAGAACCTGGTAGAAAGATAATGCCACACAGAGAAGCAGAGGACTGAGCACATAGGGCAGACACATGAAGCACCCAACTTGCTCCCCAGAGCAGACATTGAATGCCAGGATTGGATTTGCATTTTCATAAGGTTATGTTGACTGCTGCAGGAATTATAAGAGATTGAAAGTAGAGAAAGTAAAAGCTGTTAAGAATAATTACAATACTCCATGGAAGAAACAGCGACAGCTTGTACTAGGGAGAGCCAGTAGAGATGGAGAAAATTGGCTGAATTGGAAAGTTATTAAAGAATTAAATTTGAGGACCCATCAAACATCAAGGTGAGTTAGTAGAACTAAAATCAGCAACTGTTGCAAATGTTTCTTCTTGTCATCATGAAACCATACTGAAAATAGAATATTTTAAAAGTATTATAGTTAAGTAATAGCATGGATGTGTATCATACACACAACTATTTGTTGCAATTTATATTAGAAATGTAAACCTGGGGAGAAAAATGTCAAGTGGAAAAGTAGAAGTGTATCATAAGTACTCTTTTCATAATAAAATTATTGGAACATTTAAAAAAGTCAAGGGTTAATGCAGACAGATAAGGAGAATTAAGATCTTCGAGGATTGTGGTCAGCTCATCATATCCTGCAGGAGTCATAGCTAAGACTGGGCGTGACTTATTAAAGTAAAAACTAGAACACAAGGCCTACCTAATTTTTACTAAACATAATGTGGCATTCTTCACATAGTTTATATTATTTAATCCTTCTATTATCCCTTCGTGAATAGGATGACTTCACAGAAGAAGAAAACATACTTAAGAAGATTTTATAGCTTATGTAAGGCCATATCATGCATAGTTATGTTTCATGCTACTGAGCTTGATTCAGATCTACCCAATAATAACACTCACATCTCAAGTTGTAGGTTTTCTTTTTTACTTGCATACTATGGAACAAGATTTACCTGCTGCATAAATCAAAGATAAAAATGTGTCATAAATTGGAGATGGGACAACACCAGGCAATAAAGGGAAAGGACAAGTGGGATGTTCACACTGGTGACAAGGCGAATTGAGGAAGAGAGATTTTCTGGGAAACACAAACAGAATTTTAAGAGAACATGAAAGAAAATGTTCTGAAACATCTTTGAAGGAAATGAGTAACTGGGGAGTAAATTCAATCATAGGAAGAGGAGAGAATCGGTTCAAGTTGAGACTTAAATGGCCATAAGCGTTCAGTTCAAAGACCCAGATGAATTCCTTTAGTTCAGACCAGTGCCTTTTTAGGGGATGGTTATCAGTTTGTCATGCAAAGATCCAGTCTGAAAGTTTTGTTGCATTGGGGTGAAAGTTGTCAGGGTGTTTTTGGTCGGATCTGAAGGAAAGGTAAGGTCTTCCCCTAACCTCTAAAATAAAGCAGAGGTTTCTGGGGGAAAACAAAAACAAAACTTTCTTTAATTCCTGAGGCAGTAACTTATTTGCTGTAGTAACTAGAAGTGATGATTAGTGGGGAGGAAAAGGAGGAGAGAGGTGTTCAGTATCTAATCTACCATCTGCGAGTGGAAATAAATCATACAGATAAATTCAGAGCGGGCTGAAGCAGCCATGGCAAAAAGTATGAGGGCAGTGGGAGGGTGTATCCTTTCATAGATGTCAAAGTTCTAAAGTTAAGAGAAATCATTCACGTAGTGCTCAGACATGTCTAACTATTTATGACCCCATGGACTATAGCCTGCTAGGCTTCTCTGTCCATGGTATTCTCCAGACAAAAATACTGGAGTGGATTGCCATGCCCTCCTCCAAGGGATCTTCCTGACCCTGGAATCGAACCTGGGTGTTCTGCATTGCAGGCAGATTCTTTAACATCTAAGCCACCAGGGAAGCGATGAAGAATGTCAGGATGAAGTGAATTGACTTAGAAGTTCACACTGCTCTGAAACCTCTGCTGGATACCTGGAGCCTGTACCTAAAGCTGACACTTCTCTTTCTGCTCTTCCATATTGGTCTCACTGTTATTTCTAATTTCATGATCACTCCTTTAAAAACAAAGGCTATTTATTTATTTGGCTTCATCAGGTCTTGTGGCACATGGGCTCTTTCATTGTGCTGCGCAGGCACAGTAGCTTCCGAGTGCAGGCTCCAGAGTGTGCAGGCTCAGTAGCTGCGGCACACGGGCTGAGTTGCTCCATAGTATGTGGGATCTTAGTTCCTTGACTAGGGATCCAACCACTGTCTCCTGCAATTGCAAGCAGATTCTTAACCCCTGGACCACCAGGGAAGTGCCCTTATGATCAGTCTTACTCGTCATTTTCTTAGTGAACAGAGACAAACTGTTTGGATAAATATCATGGCATAGTGATTAGAAGGGTTGACTCTGGGACTAGAATACTGGAGGATGAGAAGTAGAATAGTCATCTGGGACATTCGATGGTCTGTGAGAAAGTACAGGCTTGAAGACACAGAGCACATGTGGGCCTTGGGGCCAAGTTCAACACAAGGGGAGTGAGGCATGAGAACAGGGAGATTTAGGGTGATTAGCTAGCTTTCCAGGTTTAGTGAAAAGCTTGGTGAATTGTTAAGCAGGTTATATTTTTGCCCTTATTAGGCAGCTGGACAGCATTGGACGCAGGCAGGGAATGACATATTCAGATGGAGTTTTTTCAGAGAGAAATCTGGCCCTATTTCTACTATTATCCTTCTATGTATGAATTATGCTTCTGCTAATACTGATGTGGGAGTTTGGAGAGCATTCTGTCCATTCTATCAGTGTTCTGTCATTGGTTCATGGGGAATGAATATACAATGTGAGAGTATTGCATAAAGGAATCAGATATGCCAATATGTTTGTATATGTGTTATATAAAGTACATGAACTCTTATGTGAAAAATCAGAATTTGCATTACTTCATTTTTAATTTATTCTTTAAAGGTTTGACAGCAGCAGCTGCAGCAGCTGCCGCTGCTACCAATGCAGCTATCGCCGAAGCAATGAAGGTGAAAAAAATCAAATTAGAAGCTATGAGCAACTATCACGCCAGTAATAGCCAACATGGAGCAGATTCTGAAAATGGGGACATGAATTCAAGTGTTGGTAAGTTTTCTGTTTAGTGAAACTTACTGTAATCATTTTGTTACTAAGTGACTTTCTTTTACAGAACCCAGCTATTGGCTACCCATTCAAGAATTTGTTCCTTTTAGCTTTGAAGATAGTATACCTTTTGAAGAAACCAATTAGCCTAACAACATGTATTCTAAATAAATAATTGACAACATTATTTTTTAATGTCAGAATTAACTTTAAGTCTGAAGCTCCTACTATAAGATTTTAGTTAACATATTTCATAATACAAATAAGCTTTATTAGTTAGAATTTTGAAGTAATTGATTATACACAAGGTGACAGAAGAACATTTACAAACAAAGCCACACACTACTAAATTTTAATTCATTGGTTACCAAAGAAGAAATGTGCCTTAGCAGCAAAACATAAACTTTACCTTCTCATGTGCTGGCTGCCAAGAATAAAAATTATGCTGATAATTAATACTTTTTATATACAACCATTATCAATTTCTCTTATTTAAACTATGCCACTTCAATTTCTTAATTTGATCTTTTTTGTTCTTGAGGTGTGGAGAAAAGTAAGATTAATAGCCACTGTTAAAAGAAACAACTTTATCTTTGCAGAATTCTTTTGGGTAATTCATTTTGTCAGTAAACTTCAAGTGAGGGCTATATTTTCATTGATGATATCTTTTGTATCTCTGTTTTTGAGATACAACATTTTATCCTCACCAAATTATTTTTCTTTAAAATATAGAAATCATGCTCAAAATTTAATGTAACAGGAAAAATTTGGATGCTACAAGATTATGCAAGAGACTATATCCAGCATATATGTTCATGAGGGAGGCAATAAGCTTGGCGGTTCAATTAGATTTTCTTTTCTATGCTGCATTTTAACAGATTATCTCTTTAAATAATCAGTATCTGCTTGCTTTCAGTTCCTTGATGTATACGTATAGGTGTAGGAAGGAATGCTGTGGACTTCAGTGATAATCATTTTCACAACAGTTCATGAGATCATGTGCTAGATATGAGTAACATATTAAGAAGTAATTTTAAAGCAGACACACAAATACCATGGCTTTAGTGGTGCCAAATGGAATGTACAAAATGTACAAAAGAAGAAAATGTACAAAAGAAGAAAAAGAAAACTTTTTCATCAGAACTANATTCAAGAATTTGTTCCTTTTAGCTTTGAAGATAGTATACCTTTTGAAGAAACCAATTAGCCTAACAACATGTATTCTAAATAAATAATTGACAACATTATTTTTTAATGTCAGAATTAACTTTAAGTCTGAAGCTCCTACTATAAGATTTTAGTTAACATATTTCATAATACAAATAAGCTTTATTAGTTAGAATTTTGAAGTAATTGATTATACACAAGGTGACAGAAGAACATTTACAAACAAAGCCACACACTACTAAATTTTAATTCATTGGTTACCAAAGAAGAAATGTGCCTTAGCAGCAAAACATAAACTTTACCTTCTCATGTGCTGGCTGCCAAGAATAAAAATTATGCTGATAATTAATACTTTTTATATACAACCATTATCAATTTCTCTTATTTAAACTATGCCACTTCAATTTCTTAATTTGATCTTTTTTGTTCTTGAGGTGTGGAGAAAAGTAAGATTAATAGCCACTGTTAAAAGAAACAACTTTATCTTTGCAGAATTCTTTTGGGTAATTCATTTTGTCAGTAAACTTCAAGTGAGGGCTATATTTTCATTGATGATATCTTTTGTATCTCTGTTTTTGAGATACAACATTTTATCCTCACCAAATTATTTTTCTTTAAAATATAGAAATCATGCTCAAAATTTAATGTAACAGGAAAAATTTGGATGCTACAAGATTATGCAAGAGACTATATCCAGCATATATGTTCATGAGGGAGGCAATAAGCTTGGCGGTTCAATTAGATTTTCTTTTCTATGCTGCATTTTAACAGATTATCTCTTTAAATAATCAGTATCTGCTTGCTTTCAGTTCCTTGATGTATACGTATAGGTGTAGGAAGGAATGCTGTGGACTTCAGTGATAATCATTTTCACAACAGTTCATGAGATCATGTGCTAGATATGAGTAACATATTAAGAAGTAATTTTAAAGCAGACACACAAATACCATGGCTTTAGTGGTGCCAAATGGAATGTACAAAATGTACAAAAGAAGAAAATGTACAAAAGAAGAAAAAGAAAACTTTTTCATCAGAACTAGGCAAGAGAAAGAAAAGGAGCAGTGTTAATCGCTTTGATTTGAGAGCATGATAAAGAAGGTGGTAGCAATACTTAGAAGGATGGAAAGATGTGTAAGAAAGCCAAAGAATGGCACAAAAATTGAAAAAAACTAAAGGAAACATCAATGTTCACATTTATGGTGCTTCTAGTAAGAAGACAGAGGGCAGTGGGTTGTTTAGGTTATAGTTTACACACTTCAATTTAAACTTTTAAAAGTTAAAAACTATTGAGGTAAAAGGAAAGAATTATAATTATCTTTTTAAAACTATTGATTGCACACAGTTTTAACATAATGGTCTTTTACTTTGACCGATAAAATAAAGCAAAATTGAACACTTTAAAAAACAAGTAATTAGGCCATTATAAACCATACTTATAATTCCAAAACATAATTTGGATTGCTTTCAAAATTTTAGGAGAGTTAAGACTTCAGTGCGGTTTATTGTTGGTAGTTGATGTTGTAAGGAGGGATCTTTAATTTAGCTAGTGTAATAACACTTGAACAAAATATATTGAAACTTTATACCTCTGTCAAATTTCCTGAGCAGCAGAGCAGAAACTGGCTTTGAAGAACCCAATAGGCATAAGATAAAGAGAACATAATTAGACATTGACATACTCTTAACATTTAATGTTATGAAATAACATTTGCTTTCTGATCACCTTGTCCCTACCATAATCATTTGGATACCTAGACTATCATAATGGCTTAAACAAGAATCAGTTTAAATTTGTGTTTTAGTTGGAAGAAAACACTTTTCTTCCATTAAGGTATTTGCTTGCTAGTTTATATAGCTTTTTACTCTTGACATGTATTATCCAGTTTGAACGGGTATTTATTTGAATTTTCCTAGAGGGTCTTAATAGTGTGGGACTGTGTTAACATTAATGCTACCATTATTCCCAAGGTACATAGATCATGTGTATTATATATCTATAGCTGTTTGGGGCCAAAATGTTATCATTGTCACTTTTCTTCTATTCTCACATACCACTATCCATGATTTTTGATTTATTATTCTTCTGAGCATACCCCTTGCTCCCTCCTTCTTTACTTGGAGATCAGGGAAACAGAGTTTGGAGCAGGGAGTGGGTAGAGCGGAAGAAGGTACAGGACAATGGTGAGGGGGAGTTGAGTTTGCATAGATCATAGTAGTTGCTTTAAAATGGACTGCAGTTTTCTCTGCTTCTGAGGACAGCGCCTGCCTCTTGATAAGTGTCTAATAACTATGACTTATTAAACACTTAACTGCTATGTGACTTTGGAAAGTTATGTGAACTTTCTGAGCCTTACATTCCGCATCTGAAAAATGGCATAAAAAGTAGTATCTACATCATGAGAATTAAAGGAAAGCATATTTGTCAAGTATTTATCATTTTATTCATTACAGTGTTTGTTTATCACACTTTTGATCATGTGTAAGGTTGGTCGTGTGGGTATTATTTTTGCTATTGTTATTATTTCTTCCAGCTTGCCCTCCCGAAAACCACCTTCTTCCTCTTTTTACAGTCGTCAACTGTTTCCTCCTGTTTTCCTATGCTCTCTACTAGGTGTTATTTGTTAGGCTTCATGCCTGTGAGGAAATTTGGGGGCATCTGTGACATCATTTGGATTTTGTTGTGTGTTTGATTTTAGCTTATTCTAGGAACTCAAAAATAATCCTAATAGTCTCAACACTCACGGGCATGCAGTCTAATGGGGGACGTGGTTAAGTAAGACAGTCATAACAGGATATGGTGGATCCCCAGGAACATCAGTTAGCAGGAGGCGCTTAGGAAGTGGTATTGAAGCCTATGAATTCCTGGAGGAATCCCAAGAATCTCAGAAGCTTTATATTTCAGGATACAAATGTACTTGCTCTCATGAATCTATCAGTCCTTTGAAGTAGAAAAACCCCTCAGAGAGGTGCTACTTAAATGATGTATTGTTATTCTCAGCCCTGCCTAAATCTAGTGGCATTTCTGAAGTCAGTTCAGGTTCTTTTTTTTCCCTTGTACTCATCTGGCTCACAAGTTCTGTTAAATGTTTCAGGTCTCTGTATGTAGAAACATTCTATTTTGCCCCCTCTTGGTCATAAATAAAATCCTTGTTGCCCTAGAAAATAGATTTTTTTTTTTCTTTTGCTTGGTTTGATTTAGCTTGGTGAGGTGAGGGATGTTTTTATTATAGATGAGTGTGTCTAGTTCTTAATATGATTTGCAAAAATTGCCAGAAAAAAAAAGGTGTTTGAAGAAACCTGTGACACTGACAAATAATTATTTTACATCCCAATTTTACTTGGTAACCTTGAGCTCACATCTTTCCAACAGAATGATCACTTTAGGAAGAAGTGAGGACTTTAGGATAGACCTGAGTAAGGCATCGGCAGGCTGAGTAAAATATATGGCCGTGTCGCCATTCTCCCTCATCCACAATCAATTGGATTCTTTTAGTTTAATATTTACTTGCTAAGATGAGATGCTAGTCTGCATGGTGATAAACAGTCTGCTCCTGGCATCTGAAGGTGACCTGTCAGTTCATATGGACAAATCTCCTGCTTACTGAAATGTACAAAATAAATCATTAAAGCAGGCAGGTGCTCATTCCCAGATTTAAATCACCATAGATTTATGATTTGAATTAATGCTTCATTTGGCCATAGAAATAGATGCTGAGACAAATGATATGCACTGGTTGGGGTTTCCATACTGTAGCCATCCTGATATTGATTACTGAGATGTCTTTGCAATCTCTTGTTTATATCAAGTACTATCTTGTGACAGGTTGGCTGATATAAGCTACACTGCAGATAAGAAGGAAAAATGTCCTGGATTCTTTTTAGTGGCAACACTATCCACAACATACAGACCAGATAAATTGCTATTTTTTTGCTTTAAGGACTGATCTACATAACCATCTTAAAAAATGCTGCTTGGAAATTGGGACTGGGATATTGGAAAGGCAGAATTTAAAACCGGTGAACCCAAGGTCAATTTCATAGTCTCTGTAGCTGTGTTTTATCTACTTATCTTTTTTTTTTTTTTTTTTTTGTTTGTTGCTTCTTT
>SJYV01022790.1:1137158-1139658 GCA_006410875.1 Neotragus pygmaeus
TTTTTTTTTTTTTTTTGGCATCATGCACATTTTTGAGGATACTAAATTAATCACAATCGATTTAATCTAAATAAAGGAAACTTAATTTAACTTCTAGTTTTTAAATGCTATATAAATATTGACATAGTAAGCATCTCTTAATAGTTTCTCTGTTATTTACATACTTGCTAAACCTAATTTCTTGCTCCCTTAACTAAGGACAACAAAGGAAACGACTCTTTTAAATATAAATACATTAAATATTATTTCCAAGTACAAGCTTTTGTGGACTATAATTTACCAAGAGACAGGAAAAGACTGCATTTTTACTTCTCTTAACATTTTATTTAAGGAAAACACTATGTACACAGTTTAAAGAATACAGGAGGATTTAAGAGGGACCTTTGCCACCAGCTAATATCTGACTCATAGAACTGGTAAACAGCTATCAACAATAGTAGATTGCTTGCTTCGTAGGAAATGAGTTCATATCTATTCAAAATGTGATCTCAAAACAGATGTCCTAAGAAAATCTTATTGTTTAAACTATAGTCATAACCCCAAACTGCTGTTATTTCTTTGAGGAAGTGAAGTAATCTTAAGACTTCAGAGTTTCTCCTCTGAACACCATGGAAAGTAGATGAGAATACCCTAAAGCAGTGATCCGCAAACTGAACACGTTTCATATGCCTGAAATGTAGAGTTTGTTTGCATTTTCCAAATTCTCAATAGTTAAAAGGATATAGGAGTTTCAAGTAAAAACAAGAATTTGTGTTTGGGATTAAACCGCTGTGTGTGTTCTTCAGTGGTATTCCTCACTTCTTACCTCTGTCCACCAACCGACAAACAAAACAATGATGAAAAAAAAAAAAAAGCTGGGCAGTTAGATAATAAAATTATCTTCCCCATCTGACCATCCCCTTAACTTTTTTTTGCTAGTCCTGAAGAAATAAAATATTTTACATTGTAGTCATTTCCTTTCTTCTATCTCACGTGTCTATTTGGAAGGCAAAATTAATATTGTGATTTCAGGAAAAAGTCTTGGAGACCTTGAGAAAGCAAATAAAAGGAAACTGAGAACACAGGCCACCAAGCAGAGCTCTGAAGTTGCACGTTGGATTCTCTGCTTTGGCAATGTTAATGAACCTCAAATCCTTCCTATAATTAGATGAGGGAATTGCTTATATTTTCAAACAGATGATGCTGCTATAATGAAACGATTGACAGGGAATTTAAGAGTGTCTACAGTAGTCATTTGGTTTCTGTTATAAAAAAAAGTTTAAAAAGAAGATTGGCTTTAGACATAGGTCCTGAGAGAGGTAGTAATTTACATAGCATGCTGTGACAGGTGTCTTTGTATAGGAAGGAAATAAAATGGAAGACTAGAGAAATGATGGGCAGGTATAGCAATTTTTCGGGGAGGGGGTGTCCTGTGCTTTTTCTGTGTAGGTTCTTTAAAAGGGGCCGAGACTCAAGAGATGGATCCGGATTGAGTGCACAGCTGTAACTGCTGATGAGCTAATTGCTCCTTATCTCTCAGCCCCATTCATCTTCATTTTTTACCAATTACTGAGAATTATCTGTGTTCTCAGTTGGATATGAGAGTTAATCCTTTTTGGTTAAGCTGGCAGTACTGTGAGCAGATTCCAAATCGGAGGGTGAAAAAGCCAAAGCAAGCTTGCTCTAAAAATGTCTCCAGTTCAATTACAGTATCAGTGATTCATAAGAAATTTGCCATTGTTTAACAGATTAAATGTGGAACTTTTTTTTTTAACTTTCTTAATGTTTCTTTTCCTAACAATGATTGCTAAGATCCTTCTTCCTGTCTGATGAGTAAAATTTAACAATATTAACAGCCAGAGTCTTGTAAACATGGAAACAGACAAGACTTCCCTAAAAGACCAAAAAACACTGACACATGAAATGAGAAATATTTTAGAACTGATAGCTTTCAATTTATATATAAACACTTTTAATCAATGCCTTTGCTGTCTGTGGCTTCTCACATGGTGAGGAATGTATGTCCAAACATAAACCTTTTCACAAATGTCACATTAGTGGAATTTTAATGGAAGGACCACATAAGCATCTCCTAAAAGTGTAGGAACTGCCATGGTTTGTAATTCAGTTGATGGTGAATAAGCCATATGGTTCACATCATTTCCTATGTAAAAGATGTCTTCATATCCTGACATTTCCCACAAAGTTGTTTACTCCAACACTAAGAAAACTAAAAAGTAGTAACCTACTCTTTCATAATTTTCAATCCATTCTTAAATATTTAATATTTCTTTCATTTCTTCTTCATAAAATATTTTAAATAAGGTGAAAATACAAAGAATAAATAGCTAATTTAGGACAAATTATCATTTGAAAAGCTTATAGTCTGATCAAAACAAGTCCTTCTAGATGCTTCTAAAAGCTGAGATGGGAAGCAAAGGGCAAAATATGTCAGAAGATTTAGCTTCTAGTAATAACATTGCTAATAAGTAACTTAGATAGGTCTCTCAATTTCTCAGAT
>SJYV01022790.1:1144658-1186087 GCA_006410875.1 Neotragus pygmaeus
AGTTGTTGCTTTTTGCTTTTACTAATCTCTGTCATATTGGATTTATAAATGGAATGGAGTGACCTTTGAAACTGTGATGGAAATGAAGAGATAAACACAACTTGAAAGGACAAACCAATTAATATCAATGTGTTTGTTACACATACATGAGGAATTTTAATCCTTTGCTCTCTACAGTAAATTTGTGATTTATTTGTAGAGAAAAGAAATACACTTTCAGATAGTTAAGAACTTTAATCTTATTTTTCATAAAATATATTATTTTCTATAACATCATTATATATAACACAGATTTAACTAGTTTTTAGTGCATGAAAAGTTGATATTACCTTGAAAAATTGACAATATCCCCTCTTAATAAAAAGATTAAATAAGTACACACATACTGAAACATGCACACATACTAAGCATTCATCTAATATCATATTATATATTTTAAATAAATGCAATGTAGTCTTGATTGTAATTAATCTTTAAATAGATCTCTCTTTGTAAATTTAGACTTATAACTGATCCTCTGCCATTGTCCATAGATTGCTTTATAAATATATCCTGATTTAGGAATCATAAATAAAGCATTTATTATTTTAACCTGTTGACTTGTGATGGTCAGAATTTTTTTTTTCAAGATCAATAATATACTTGATACCATTTTTAAAATAAAATCTGAATGGCCATTTATACTTTCTTTTTACCTCATGCATTCTTCTTTTTTGCTTCTCTCTTTTTACCTAATTGGGCTTATTAAAAAAAAAAAAAGGCAAGCCAGTTCTGCTGTGGTGTGAATTTTAGAACATTTGTACATTCACCCCCTTTAATGGCTTAATTATAGAATATAATCAATTTAATATACAGGTTTTGAAATATTGCCATTGATGCACAACAAGGCAAAAAGTAATACAAGCTTGACATTTTAAAACACTGCACTGAAAGACTTCACTTCTAATTGATTTTTAAAAGAGTTCCCTGGAAAAGCGAGCGCAGAAATGTTTATAACAGCTTTGGCAATGTTCCAAAATGTTTACCACAAAGTGTAACTCAGCAGTTTCTGAGTTCTCCTATCAACTAAGAAAGATGTGTTCCATAATTGGCTTAATCTGTGTTGATATTGAACCCGCAACAGAAATGTCTTTTTTTTTTTAAGGCATAAATTCTCAAAATAGTTGAAAATGAGAAGTGTTTTTACTTTAGCAAAACCTGAGAGAAATTGTTAAGACATGGATAAGCAAAAAATATGTATCTTTTATATTTTTTCTGAAAAAAAAAAAAAAATCTTCTTCCCCCTCATTTAAAAAAAATCTATTGATCCTCAAAGTTTGTTTGGTAAAATTAACAGAAAGATGATTTTTCCCTCCTTGTGGTTGATTGTAGATGTGAAAAACTTCCTTTGACAGCCAAAAAAATTAATGGACATGGTATCCATTCTATTTTAACAAGCAAGCAGCCCAAAATATGAGTAGCATTGACCACAAGCAATTACTTTAAAAGGCTATTGCTAAATATTTCAGGGAAAATGATTCCATTGACTAGTTGTTTGTCAGTTCCTGTATGTTTCTTTATTGATTGCTTTCGGATATATGGCACTGTGATTGAAAATGTTGCTAGTAATATCTTCTCTTTATAGTACCAAACCTACTTCCTGTGATTGATGAGATAAATTTATACAGAACTGCATATACAAGTTTATTTAGATCACTGCTTTCTAATGATATTAATTTTGTCATGAGGTTTTTTTTTTCTAAGTCAGAGTAGTAGGCAACTTTGTAACTATTTTATTCTTTAAGTCTTCTATTATTGTGTTATTTTCTCTTTTGTAATTCAGCACAATATTGTGATATTTCAAAGTACAGTCTGCCAAATGAGTCATTTATTTGTAAAAGTTTCTTTTTAAAATGAAGATTGTAACATAATTGCATAACATCTACTTATTCTCCCAAGGATCTAGAGTGATTTGTGGCTCTAAATTTCCATATCATAGACTTATATGTGCAGGCAGTTTTACATGTAGTCAATAACCAGAGATTCTGATTAGTAGGCTATAAATCACTAAAGCTGAGAAATAAAGGTGACAAAAACAATGAGTAGAAAAGAAACAAATTGATAAAAACAGGTAAGGAAGTCATTCAGTAGACAATCTTACCTAATTTGTCAAAATAATTTATGACCTACCACAAGTTGCATCTAAGAAGTAGATTTGCATGATGGTGTTGTCCCTCAGTATCAAAATCACGTCTGTTTATCTCCAAATTTGAACTATAAAACTGTATTAAAAACAAACATGTAAATGTCACATACTCTCCCTCTCTCTCTCTCACACACACACACATACACTATTCAGAACTCATTTTTTGTCAGTTTAGGTTAAAGCAAAACAAAACCAAAAAACATCCCTCATGTAATGGAGTTCGACATCATTTGTGTTTTCTTAAAACCACCGATAATTTCACATTATAGTCATATTTAACCTCAAATTCTAAGTTTTTATGTATACCTAATTTTCATGCTTATACTTTCTATTGATATGCCAGTTTCTTTTTCTGTCAGTCCTAAAAACTCACCAAACTTTGTTAGTAACATATAATATTTACTGTTGGTTCCTCAAAAGATGTCATTGGCAGGGATGGAGGCAGAGAGAAAGAAGATAAGAGAGAAAGAAGTGTGTGTGTGAGAGAGAGAAAGAGAGAGAAAGAACACTAAAGTGAGAACTTAGAGGCAACACAACTTTGTGTTTAGTGTTGAGATCACAACATCGGGTGCCTAACTGCCTGGGGGTAAAGTATTGCTCTGTTCTTCATGTGGTTTTTTGGAATCTTAGCATTTTTGTGTCTCAGTTTCTCATCTGTATTATAATTGTAATAATTAAAAATATTTCCTAAGACTCAGGGATTATTTGGGTTAAATTGTTAACAGTTATTAAACACAGTGTGACACATTGTAAGCACTAAAGTTTATTAATTAGAAATAGAAATAACATAATAAAGTGCATGCACACATGTATACACACAAATAACTTTTAAAATGTTGGGAGTTACTATTATTTCTAATGTCTTGGCATTATTTGAAACCCTATTTCCTCCTCTACATGCCTTCAACATTCCTCACTTATCACTAGTTGATCCTGATTGAATATATCCAAAAGGTGTTTATTGATTATTTGGAGCAATCTGAGGCTAGTGTTGTGTTTAGGAAATATACTATCATCTTGCTCCACCAGTAAAAAGCACATACAGATAGGAAGAACGAAGTTCGAAGTTGTCAGTTATTTCATTGGTTTTTTTTTTTTTTTTTGAGAAATCAATAATCAGCCTGTAAACTTTTAATTGAAAAGTTTTGTCTCATTTTGTTTTATCAGACAAAATATATACTCCAACTTTAAAAACAGACATTACTTTATTCAGTGCACATAAGACTTCCTTTAATTAGCCCCTAATAAGCTTGGTTTAACTGGGATTTACGGAAGAACAGTGGTCATTAACATTAGGCAGATTAAGTCTATGTTAATTACTATTGATAGATAAAATAACGTGCAAAAGTGGTTTAAATTGTTCCTATGAATTGAAAATAAGTTTGAAGCTTTTAAGTGGAAGCCATATTTTATTTATAATTTAAATTGAATATTGACTCTACATGTAGACATAGCAATAAGACACATGATTTCATGGTTTACATTGTATAGCTTCTTTATGTTTACCATGAATAAGAAATTATATTAAAATATATCATTTTAGAATATTTCCTAAGATTTATGTGTAGAAATTTTCACATTTACCTCTTTGATTTATGGTATGTGATTTTAGTTGGAAACAAATGCTTATCTTAATTATAATTAATTTCAAAAATTATTTCTATTTTAGTAATTGATAGATGCAAATGTTTTCTTCTATTTTGAGAGGAATTTTTGAATTGTGGCATTTGTATACTAATGTTGTCTTTTCTTGTTTATTGCTCTCACTGGTGTCTATTTTCAGTATCACATTTAGAGTATATAATAATTCACATTCAAGTCATGTCTGACTCTTTGCAACCCAATGGACTGTATGTAGCCTGCCAGGCTCTTCTGTCCATGGGATTCTCCAGGCAAGAATAGCTGGAATTGGTAGCCGTTCCCTTTTCCAGGGAAATCTTCCCAACCCAGGGATCAAACCTGGGTCTCCCATATTGCAGGCAGATTGTTTACCATCTAAACCACCAGGGAAGCACAATAACTGAAGTTTACCTAGTTTTTTCCTTCTTCTTCTTCCCTCCATGTGTCAGTTCTTAGACTTTATATCAGGATTCCAGAAATAGTTTCTGTGTCACTCATTCACACCTCCATTTTCTTGGAACTGCTCTTGTAGTATTATATAGACTGAAACGACCTAGCAGCAGCAGCAGCAGCAGCATATACTATAAATGTATGTAATATATCTATACATATATTTAATGTTATTCAAAGCAGGTCAACCACCCATATAATTTTCTTGGTTTTCATTCTATAGAAAATTGTGCAATAAGCTAATTAAATTTTATAGAAAGAGTTAACATTGTATCCTCAGCTTTATTTGGAGTGCCCTCTTCTATTTAAGGGTTGGTCAGGATGCATATCCTCTCCTCTGGAGAACCCCCTCCTGCAATGTTCTCCAAGTCTGCCAGTGAGAGCCAGTCACACTGGTCCCCCACAGAGCAAGGATCCAGCACTCACACATGAGTGGCTTTGGAGCCGTGTGCAGAGCTGGGTATGTGTTTGCTTCTGCAGCCAAAAGTGTCCTGAGCAGGAGCCTGCTTTTGTAGACATCTTGGTGGTTTCAGAGGGCTTCCCGGGTGGCTCTAGTGGTAAAGAGCTTGCCTGTCAATTCAGGAGACATAAGAGACACCGGTTTGATCCCTTGATTTGGGAAGATCCCCTGGAGGAGAAAATGGCAACTCACACTGGTATACTTACCTGGAGAATCCCATGGATAGAGGAGTCTGGCAAGTGATAGTCCATAGGGTCACAAAGAGTTAGACATGACTGAAGCAACTGAACCATACCACACACACTTCTAACTAAGGGCTTCTTTGGTGTCTCAGATGGTAAAGAATCTGCATGCAATGCAAAAGGCCCAGGTTCAATCCCTGGTCAGGAAGGTCCCCTGATGAAGGAAATAGCAACCCACGCCAGTATTATTGTCTGGGAAATCCTTGACTGAGGAACCCCATGGGCTACTGTTCATATGGCTGCAGAGAGTCAGATATGACTGAGGACTAAGTAGGCATGCATGCTTCTATTTGAAATTCATACCAAGAATTTTAGCATTCCTCCCAGGAGAAATGAATTTCAACTTAATACAATGTCATGGCCCAACATGGACTCTACAACTTTGGTCAGTCTTCCTCAAATTTAGAAAATAACAATCTTTTAAAACCTTGTTTAAGCCACATGCTAAATTGTGGAAAATCAGAAATCATTCTTAACATGGCTCCCTGCCACTGTCTTGCATCTGCTTTCTTATGTAATACATCACTATATCTGTTTATTCTTCTTCCAGTCCTTACTTAGGATTCATTTTTCTCTTCACATTGCCTGCGGGGCAACCCACACGAGCACCCCCAACATAGGCCACTACAATGACCCTTAATCTAGTCTTCCTGATTTCACTCTTTACCTTTTATCATCTTCTCTCATTGTAAAAGTTGGGCTTCCCAGGTGGCTCAGAGGTAAAGAATCCTCCCACTAAGCAGAAAGTTTGGGTTCTGTCTCCAGGTTGGGAAGATCCTCTGGAGGAGGAAATGGCAACCCACCCAAGTATTCTTGCCTGGAAAATACTATGGACAGAGGAAGCTGGTAGGCTACATACAGTCCATGAGACTGCAAAAGAGTTGACATGACTTAGCAACTGAACAATCATAACTCATTATTGTTAATAAGAAGTACTGTGATGACTGTCAATCATAAATTGATTCATAAAATTTGTCTTTTAAAAACTTTTCATTGGCTTTTTATTTTCCTTAGAGTAAAGCTCAGCTTTCTTCTAGTGGCCTGAATGACCCTGCATCATAAAGAATGTATTCAAATCCTCCTCTCAAATCCCTTCTGAGTTATTCTTCTTGCTTCATCTTCTCTACACACTGGCTTTTCTTCAACTATGTAACATACACATTTTCCTTCCCCAGCACTGGCTGGTGGGACTGTGTTCAGTTTGTTCTTGACGTCTATTCCTTTTCCTGTCGCTGCTTAAATGTCCTTCCCTGCATGCTAAATTTAAGTCAGTTCTCCAACTCTGCCCTCAAGTCCTTCCATTCCATACCACCCTGGTCCTTCTGTAAGCGCTTTGAGGAGTTCATAAAATCTTCATTTGTGAGTCTGTTTGTTTCATGTCCATCCAGATCCATGAGCCTACCAGCTTCCTGAGGGCACAGCTAGCTTGGCTGCCCAGAATGGCACAGGCTGTCAATATATGGTGGTTCCATAAATTTTCCAAGAGGAAAATTATGGGACATTGAAGCTAAAAGACTGGACCTAGCATTTGATATACAAAACCTCTGAGTATGGACAGCAGGAAATAGAGAGTTGGCGCTGGCTCACAGATTTACTTGTCAGAATGTCAAAAATTTTGTAAGCACATTGTTAAAAAAGTCATTATTAAAGTTTAAAAGTATACAAATACAGAAATAAATAAAACAATGTTAATAAATACTCAAGACTTAAAAAATAAGAAACCTCCTGAATGAATGTTTAATGATTGAGAGTTAGGCAAGAATACCTTTTTATACATAGCCTTGTTACTGCTCGCTTTCTCTTTATTCAAGGAATTGCTCTACATTCTAATAGAATATTTCCTCTATTTTAGAGATAGGTTCAAGTTGCATTTTGTTCAGTATTGGCATTCTAGGGTTTTATTATGGAAAGTTTTTATTCTCATTTTCAAATCGGCTTTTTTAATTTTCATTTAGTCGGAGACATAAAATGTTAATATTATTGGCATTTCCATTTTACAGATGAATAAATTGAATCTCAAAGGAGATCATTTCTTGCCTGACATTTTGTGATTTTTAAGATAGTGTAACTGGAGGTAGGGTCTGCTGTCTGTGTTCTTTATTCTAGGTTATCAAGATAGGTAAAAGAAGGTTCATTCATTTTAAGAAATATTAAATTAGAAGTTCAGAAATATGATTTCCAGTTTAGTTTTTCCAGTACCTATCTCAAGTGACTTTGAAGACAATGTAACCTTTATGCATCTTACTTTACTAAGTTTGATTAATCACTGGGCTCACAATGAAAAGTTTTCCATTTATGTTCTCTGATCACATAATGTAATATAACATAAGTACATGGTGTCTATGAATCATCGAAATCAACTTCCATATTATGGAGAAAGGAAGTAGGAGAGCAATTCTGAAACAAAATATATTAAAGCATTAAAATTTTTGTGGACACAACTAATCGATTATGGAGAATTTGAAAATACAATTTGAGTGGGTATCTTACCAAATTTATTATTTATCACTATCATTTTTTACCCTTGTCCAACAAATTGTCCCAAAAATATATTAAAAAAATCATTTGTGACTCTATATCCTTTTTAATGGCTATCTTTTAATGCATCCTCACACGATTGTCCCTCAAATAATATGTTTCTGCTACATCTGAACTGTTTTACACGATATGTTTCTTGTATTATACTATAAACTCTTTGTGGCAGAGACCTTGTCTTTTTATATGCTCTATAAAGCACCATGCATACCTAGGGAATTTTATGAATAATAATAAAAAGGAGGCAAAAAAGCTTTCATCAGCAGTGTTTTATTTTGCATGTGAATTTAGGGATGAATTCATGCTATTGTCCATATTTCTGGAGAAACAGCTCCTTATATTACAAATGTGGACTATGAAGAAAGCATGTGATATTAAATCTGAAAATTTACATTGCTAGTATAGGAAAAATAAATGAAGCAATACAATTTGCTTTTTCCTGTCTGTTATAAAAATATTGCCAAGTCTGGCATGTGGTTCATAAAATCAAACATTTTCTAACACATCTGTGTATGAGGAAATGAAATACTGCAGGTATAAGAAACCACCTGTTTGCCAGAACAGGAGTTTCAAAAAAAGATAAACAGCAGAATTTTATATGAGTCCCCATTGAAGGTCTGTTCTACTATTAACACTAAATCCTTAACTTTTGTTATCAAACCAGTGTTTTACATGTGAATTGAAAGCTGAATAAACCCCTGGATGATTCGCTAAAACACCACTGGTTTTTCTGTTCAATGTATGAGATGATATTGGATACAACTGTCAGAGATAATTTCACAACCAATTCAGTTTTAAACGCCCAAATTTCAACAAAACACAAATTCCTGTTTATGCGGCATGGTCTTTTTTCCCTCCTTTATCTTAGTTGCAAAACTCTCATGAACTTGACGGTGTTCTCCCTTGGTGAAGAGAAAGTCTGAAATATGCCATAAATCATAGTGAGCTACTAGAGAAATTCAAATTGCTCTAAGCACAAGTGCCGAGGGACTGCTTATGTACTGCCTGAGCCATAATGCAACGTTCACAACGAGATCATTGCATCATAATCTTATTCTCGCTGTGATTTGCTTTGTGTGTAGGAGGCTCAGATGTCAGATGGAGAGAGAGAAGAGAGTGATTGTCAGGTTAGATTTCTCTCCTATTTCACATTAAACAAATGATCAAAAAAACACAGCAACCTGGATTAAATGTTTCAGAAATTAAAACTTCTCCTAAGTTTTCTTTGTATAGGACCTGTCTTGATCTGTTTCATGCAGATAGGTTTAGCACCAGAATTTCTAGGAACAGTTGAGAGGCCTTTTAATATATTTTTGTTTCTTGCTGATAGTGTTATCAAAGAAGCAATATATTTACAACATAACCATCCAGCTTAATGAAGGAATCTATCAAACAAAATTCAAGAATGTTTCTATTCAATATAAAATACTCATATTTGAAAAAATCTTGAAAAATTGCACTTATATCGAATTGTCTTTGTGTTACAGACTGACTTTTCACCAGTGCATACACATGCTGATGTACATATACATGTATGTTTCTGTGACTGCCATGGATGATATGTATTTAAGACTGTTAGGCAACTATGAAATGCTTTTGAGTTAGTTCTTAAATACAATAGCATCCAATGACTAAAAATTAAAAAAATGAAAGTAATCTTTGCCACATCTTTAATTTCTAGAAGGAGATATAAAAAAGCATGACCTTGAGTAAAATAGTCAATATGTCACTGTCATCACTTTCATATTCAGGACAGTAGAATACTAATTCAAAACATAACTTAGAATATAATTTCTGCAAGCCTCTATAAAACAACAAATATCTCTGTTTTGTTGATTGCTCTCATTTAATAATTGAGCAGATAAGTATTATCATCTCTTTTTATTTAGTGATGAAAAATGGTTTTGTCTTTCAGTCGCAAAGTCATGTCCAACTCTTTTGTGACCGCTTGGACTGACTGCAGACTGCCAGTCTCTTCTGTCTATGGGATTTTTCCAGGCAAGAATACAGGAGCGGGTTGCCATTTTCTTCTCCAGGGGATCCTCCTGACCCAGGGATCTAATCCAAGTCTCCTACATTGGCAGACGGATTCTTTACCACTGAGCCACCAGGGTTAAAAATGGTTTAGAGACTCCTAACTTGATAATGTGATGTCCAAATTTCATCTCTTAAGCTTGGAAATTCTAGGAAGACAATCATATCAACTGCAATACAGGACATTTTTCTCTTCTATCAGGATAGTTTTGCCACTTATTTTTATTTTATACTTTGGTAGCTCATCTGAATGAATTTCCCAGTCTTTGAAAACAAATTGGATACTGGTTTCTTACCTTTGGATTTAAGCAGAGTATGTCTCTTATTTCTTTCTCATTCATAATATTCTCTAAGGGCATATTGAGGTATATTAATCAAGATGAAAATGTTTCCTTATTTTACTAACTTTGTAATGAGAATGGATTTTTAATAATGTGAAATTTTCTATAAAGATAAAAAGTCAATTTCTGAAGATCTCAGTTTACTACTTGTGTTTACTAACACTGTAGCTAATATTACATAAATTTATTTCAGTCTTCAAACTAGAGTAAAGGAACATTGTTTCTTATTATTTCTAATTTTTAATCTACGTGGTTCTCATCTGAGGATTGGATGCATAATAACCTACTTCACAGTTCAGTTCAGTTCAGTTACTCAGTCCTGTCCAACTCTTTGCGACCCCATGGACTACAGCACACCAGGCTTCCCTGTTCATCACCAACTCCAGGATCTTGCTCAATCTCATGCTCATCAAGTCGGTGATGCCATCCAACCATCTCATCCTCTGTCATCCCGTTCTCCTCCTGCCCTCAATCTTTCCCAGCATCACGGTCTTTTCCAATGAGTCAGTTCTTCACATGAGGTAGCCAAAGAATTGGAGTTTCAGGTTCAGCATCAGTCCTTCCAATGAATATTCAGGACTGATTTCCTTTAGGATTGACAGGTTTGATCTCCGTGCAGTCCAAGGGACTCTCAAGAGTCTTTTCCAACACCAGAGTTCCAAAGCAGCAATTCTTCGGTGCTCAGCTTTCATTGTAGTCCAACTCTCACATCCATACATGAGTACTGGAAAAACGATAGCTTTGACAATATGGACCTTTGTGGCTTAAAATAAACTCTATTATAGTATTGTTCCTTAACATCTCTGTTATAAAATGTTACCTGATTTAAGGAAAGGACTATTTTCTCCTTTCGAGTTTAAAATAAAGCTTTAAAAAACTCAATTTTTGATTTTTTTGGTCTAAATTTGCATGTGGATTATAATTTCTTTCATATCTTCCTTAATTATACAGTGTATTCTTAAAGACAGATATAGTTACAGCCCCAACCTTTGTACCTTTATATCCTCAAACTATGCTTTTACATTCCTTGATGTGTATTCAGTAAATTCCCTATCGACCATGAATCTAAAGGCTCTTGTTTTCCTAGTGGTATAGATTACTAAATAATCACTGTTAAAAAAAAAAAAGAATGGGATACTGAAGCTTATGCATTTTCCTTTTGAAGAACCACTTTGCTTAGTTCTCATTTATTCTAGAATAATTAAATTTTAAGTTAAATTAAGGGAACAAATATGCCATATTCTTCATCTGAAATATTATTTACTATTTAACTAAACTAAGACATTAAAAATTAATATTTTAATTGATCTATTTATATTTGAAGACCTGAGAATAAAGTTTATTTTTAAGAATCTTCCAGGTGCCATATGGTAATAAATGTTATCTTTAAGTCTAACTTGGAGTGGAAATGTCACCTGGGATGCATTTATTCTATAAAATCAGAAGTTCTGAATCGGCACCCTCTTTCTTTGAATATCACCTTGTTATTGAGGTCCAAATATTCCATTTTTTTCTAATCAGATATAGTGATACCTGGTTAAGAGCTTAAATGGGTGAAATAAATTTTAAAGTAAAACTTTTGAACCTGATATGTTTTATGTAAATGCTAGATGCATACATGATATCAGCTAGTCATATTATTCAGGAAAAATATTTTTCTGGAGTGTATATAGAACTGGTTTGCAAGTGACTCTGTTCTCAATTGAGTATTACTTCTCTTAAGGATAAATTCATGATTGTTTCTTACCCACAAAATAAACCTATTACAAATACTTCTATTTCCTTTTGAAGAAAATACATCTATTACAAATACATTAGTTATTTCTGATTCATTATAGAAATCCTTTCCCATGAATGTGGAAATTAAGAAAGTGTCATGATGTGGAGTTAATGCTTTTCATTTAATTGTTCTGGGTATCAGAGTCTTTATTTCTAAAATGAGGGAACAGATGCAATACTTTTCAAAATTTCTTGTTTAAAAAGTCTTTATGTGACCCAGGTTCCTTTGAAATGACACACACCTGACAAGCTCTGTTAATTTTGTTGGCATCTTATTTATCATGTTTAAACTGTTCTCTACTGGCCCTGTAATAGGGCTATATATGTTATTGCTGGTAAAAAAATAATTTTTGTATATATTTAGTAAAATAAGTTTACCATGAGTATTTTTTCAAGAGTAATATTTTATCAAAATATTTTTTTCTGGAAGAATTAAAACACCAGTGACCAAAACTTTAAGAGATGAATCCTATTCATATTCAGTGATAATGGAAATTAAAGCTGGTTTTTAAAGTCAGGTATACTTTAGTGCAATATTTTTTTATAGACTTTCTTTTTCTCGAGTAACAGTTATGTCAGAAATGCATTTGTTTGAGGCACTTGGAAAAACTATTCAGTATTTTAGAATTACATGGGTTAGTAATTGTACAACCTAAATCACTTATATTAAGATAAGCATATAAGGTGTTATGTTTTATACAAAGCAGTAATAAGCTTGTACAGTTGAATTTAAAATAGGAATTTTTAATATCAAATAGAAGACATGCAAAGTAAGGATTAAATTAACACATTGTGAAAAAGTTATGCAGGTGAACACTTTTGTTTTTATGAGTATAAAGTATGGTCTGAATAAATCTATGAAAAGCCCTTTTTTAAGTGCAATTATTTGCTATAATGTGTAATTTTTCCTACCCCTTATGTTTATTTTAATTTTAATGTGAAAGAAATGATCATCTCATTTTCTTTGAAAGCGGTATAAAGGTAAAACCACAAACCTCTTGAAAGAATTCCTTTGTTCTAAATCACATGAATGTTGTTGGAACAAAATTTTGCCACCTGCCAGAGGCTTTAAAAACTAAATCAAAAGGCTCACTGCTTCAAAATACTCAAACTAAAGGTAGGCTTCTAGATAAAAATGTAATGACTAGATCATTCTCATCATGCATTTATTATTATGCAGCAGAATTGATGGCTCTTTTGCTACCTTTCAATAGGAAATAATTTATAAATGAAAATATTTAAAGCATGAATAGTTATTCTTTCATTGTAGCTGAAAAATTGAATTGGGTTGTGAAATTTAGGGTGTCTCCCTATGTTAGTATTAAAACTTTCCAAAAGGAAAAAGAGGAATAAAGGTGAAGTATTTCTAACACTAGTTAAAACAATTCAGTGTTAGCATGCTTCATTAACTGTTTGCATACAAGACAAAAGTGCTTTCTGATGAAGTGGAAACCCAACTTGGGACCAATTTTCCACAACATAAATTCAACACTCATTGTACCTCTTGATACCTTTGTATTCACACTATCAAGAAGGTTTTTCATATCTGTCATATCAGTAACCATTTAAATACGCCTATTGTAAAGTCTCAAATCCTTGGAAATATTTCCAATGTAGAGCAATTTCTGAGAATAAATTTACTATTTACTAAATTTAATATTTACTAAATTTACTATTTTAAAAATATTTTTAAAATAAATGTGAATTAATTGCACTGGCTCTATCAAACCAGTTTAGTAAGAATTAATTCTTACCATGTAAGAAACTTGATAAACAGTAAAATGGACAGCTTAAACAAAATCTTGGTTGCTTTCTATTTTAAAAATAATTTTTATTGACAGTTACATTCAATTTTATTCTGTCTATATATATTTAATATGTATCAAAATGCCTGTAATGTATCAAGCATTATTACAAATTTCATCATCCTATAGAATATAATTTATTTTGATACCACATGAAGAGTTAGCACCTCTGTAAACTAGACTTTGATGCTGGGAGGGATTGGGGGCAGGAGGAGAAGGGGACGACAGAGTATTAGATGGCTGGATGGCATCACCGACTTGATGGATGTGAGTTTGAGTGAACTCTGAGTTGGTGATGGACAGGGGGGCCTGGCATGGTGGAATTCATGGGGTCGCAAAGAGTCGAACACGACTGAACGACTGAACTGAACTGAAACTATTAAAGGAAGTGAGTGCTAAGTTGGAGGAATACCATTATCGATCATTGTGTCTGAAAACGTACCCTCAGTGTTAGATATCGGACACAATGAAGACAACCACAGTCCCTATAGCACATATGTTCTTCAGTTTGGTACCTTGTATTATCTTCAACAGCAGTGTTCAAAAATCACTTTCACTTACAGAAAATGAGAATCTGAAAGATGACGTCTATCATCTTCCCTCCTCCATATTCTTTTCTGGACTTTGCATGTGGGTAAAAATAGGACCTTGTAACTTGTTTTCTTCATTAATGAAAGTGTAATTTAGTGTTGGTGAAAACAGTGAATCAAATCTTAGTTTTTCACAGTGTCATATAGCATCTGTCTCTTAATACACTGTGAGCCATCTTTTTTTGTGGGGAAAATGTCTTTGATAGAAATTTAAGAATTTTATATGAATACATATGTTATTATTTGGAAATTAATACATTTCTAGATATCTACACTATAAAATATATTTTAGTATGTTTAATGTATTCAAAAGTTATGCTCAAATTTACACTAAACCAAGTGTTTTAATTCCTGGAGTTTTAATGCATTCCTAATTACTAACCTTGTTGCAATTACAGAAAGAAAAATTATAGTCATCTTCAAATATTTTCTATGGCAATAAAAATGGCAAGTGTTTTTTATTTACATCTTTCAAAAATGAACATCTTATTGCATTAAAAGCATGGATGATTCAAGCTGGGGTATATATTCCTAGTATGAAGACTATGTTGAAGTAGTAGAAGTTTAGTATTTTTTAAAAATGATTATTGATTCAGTGAACCAAATATTATTAAACAAGTAAAACACTAGATTCTCTTAATATACAAGGATACTCATGTATGGATTTTTCCTGAAATGTTTCATGTTAATCAGGACTTTTATCGAATCACGTTTTAAATTGGTCTACTACTTAGGTAACATTTTAATATAATGCATTTTATTAAAGTGAGTCACCTCTCTAGTGGTTCTGGAATTCAAGCTGTTTTGCATAAATATCACTTCATACATGTCTATATTTATAGACTACTTTGCCAATGAAGGGTGAAACTGAATGAAATCAAAGGGAGTATTTCTGTTTACTATTTTGATTAAAATACTGGTAAGGCAAAATAGTTCCTTTGAAAGTCCCTTTGTTTTGACTTATTAGCAGGATATGATGTTAAAGATGATAAGATAGTGCCTTTGATGTAGGAGGAGCTGAATGAATGAACAGCTCCACTGCCATCTGACACCTGGCTTCTCTAAGGTGTGGACTTTTACTGGTTGAGATAACTTCTACTTAGAAATCAAGCTGGGGCAAAATATGTTTTTGTTTTTTTATTTTGGTTATATTACCTTGATTAATCTTAATTCCTAAATGGGCTCAAATGACTGGAAACTATAAAAATAAAATTGCTGCACTCAGATATTTTACTTTTCCAAAGTAGTATTTTATAGTTTGGCCTCTCAAGAAATTGTCCATTCTTCTGAATGAGTGGATAACAAAATTGGTAGATTACAGTTAGCACTCCATCTTCAGTGGTTCTATTTGGCCTATTGAATATCAAAGGTGTTAAGTTCCACTGTGGACAGTTCAAGGATTCACCTCATTTATTTGTCTTTTAGAACATTTATTTCATTTTATTTTACTCAATAACCAGTTGATTTGAACTCAGTAATCAGTTGATTTGATGTTCCTCAATTTAATAAGTGTTTTTATCATAACTATACATTCAGGTTTTTGAGTATTGCTTGAAATATAAAATAAATTAAAAATTAACCAATTGGAAAATAAAATGTAAAAAATTCAATAAAGATTGTTAAATTACATGAATTTGTTTTATATTGCATTTTATATTCTTTGACTATGGTAACATTAAACTTTATAAGTAGAATTTTCTAAAATATATTTATTACATCAGACAATTTTTGTGAACTTATCGTATCGGTTCCCTCATAATCTGACATAACAGCTTAACTAGAAGAGAGATTGACTAGACATATAATCTCAACAGTTATATTCAACAATGATAGAAATACCAATATTTTCAAAGTTACTCTCAAATTCTTTCAAACATACAAGTAGCCTATCTTTCTCCTTTATAATAAAGAAACAACACATAATGTTTGAAATTTTATTTACACTGGACATAGTATATATCACGTATGCCGCATATATAATTTAGTTTGATTAAAACAAACTTTGGACTAATGTATTACTTACAACATACGAAGCACTCCCTTCAATAGGAAATGTATATAAAATATTAGCTGTTAGAACATTTATCCCATTTATAATTGGCCAACATATAATGTTTTAAAAGTTGGTATTTGTGTAAACCAGACACTATTCTATTTTAGACTTTGCATATAACAGGAAGGAGAATAAGTTATGCGCTTCCTAGTAGGATGGAATTCTTCAGCTACACTATCGCAGATTTGCAGAGAGGTGCTTTATTTTCCTAAAATAAACATTGAAAATGATGCCCAGTGCAGCCACTCAGTGAACACATTTAACACTCACCAGGAGGGAGGTTTCGTGTGCTGAGCCCACTAAGTTTTAGATCTCAGAAGCGGCTTTACACCCTGTGGTGTAGGCACACTTCTTTTTGTGGAAAGTGTGCCTTTAAAATACTGCCCTCTTACAGTGACTTTAAACCAGTGCGTTTGGAATGTTTTTAGTCACTACACAGCATGATAAGCATTTTGCATTTTCCTGGAGTAAATTACTATTTGCATACAGGTTACAGTGGCAGAAATGAGGGGGTGGAGAGGGAATTTGTTTGGGACAAGTAATTTTGATTTAAATCCAATAAGTCAAAAATTATTTTCAGTTTTTGCCAAAAAAAGCAACCATTGTGCCATGATAGCTACACTGACATATTTATGTACCCACATATTTAAAAAACAGAAACAAAACTGAATCTTGGGTGGAAATATACTAAGACAGCAAAGAGAAACTGATTTGAGTAGATGATATAAATGATTCACTGTGAATAAAAAGAAAGCATGTAAGAGAATAAAATATATTTTGCTGGTCAACTCGAAAACATTCAAGGAGTTTATTTTGGCATCATGGAAACACATTCTCAATGAAAACATTGTGCGTTGTGTTATTAACTCACAGCATATGATCTCCATTTCTGCCTCCCTAGATTTGTACCCCCCCAGGATAGAAACAATGTGGACTCACACATTTATTATATTAATTAGAAATTACTACCTAATATAATTATTCTGGCAAGCACATGGTGAGTTCCAGAAATACTGACAGAATTTCTCCATTTAATTCTGGTGTTACAAAGATTTGCATGTCTAAAACTGCCTTGATTAGATATTGTTTTTGACGACTCCTCTCAGTGTTTTACTATATGCACATTAAGCATGAGGACTTTTAGCACGTCTGAAGTAACATCTGCTCTGTCTTTTTGTTGCTGGGTTCATGGTATAATTAGCTCTATATTTCACCAAATACAATTTTGCTCCCATGGAGGACAAAGCAGCATGAAGAAAACATAAATAATTGCAGATTAGAGAAACAGAAGGCAAAGTGGGTGTAGATGGCTTTGATAAAAAAGGGTTAAGGAGAAGAGAAGGTCAGCTCATTATTAAGAAAAAAAGGAGGCAGTTAAAATTAGATAGGGTCTTTGTAATTAAAGAAAACACACACAGATTTTTCTTTAACAATGTTTCCTATTAGGCCAAATAGTTTAGTGACTTGCAGGGCTGTAGTTTGTTTTGTACTTATTTAGGAAAACATGTTAAGAAATATACATGTATGGATACACAAAACAAAATTTAATTATTAGAGAAGATGTTGGGAAGACATGGGAGGTTTCGTGTTGACTTTCCCAGAGTGTAAAACTTATTATTTTTTTGATTGTACTACTTTTATACTCTCAGGTTAGCTCAGTGAAGCTGTGTAGGCTGATAATCCAGTTTTACCATGCCATCAAATAACCATTAGTCAATATATTTGCATGAGCTAATAGTTATTCCTTCATGTGAGATTCATGTTAAATTTGGGACTATCTACTGTATGAAATATCTGGCTAACTGTTTTTCATGGTCTAGCATTATACACATTATGTAACATGTAATTTACACAGCATAAATAAAACAGGCAAATGATGTTATAGTATATTTTTTCAATGCTGGCGAAGTTTGTTGTATATCTTAAAAAATATGCTATAGGATTGGGCTTTGCATTAAACTTCATAGGTAAGAAATGTCATTTTGCTTTTAGACTAGCAACTATGAAACATTTGGAAATGATACTAGTGTATCAACTTTATTCAGATCAAGAAAAGTCTTCAGAAGTCTTTAAAAATATAGCAATAATGTTCTGTTTTTGTTTGTTTAGAAGAAAGATGGATGAAGGAGATTCTGATCTAACAGATATTATCTGTTAGATATATCACCCAACAGTATAAAATAGGTGAAAATATAAAAACATATTTCCTATTCCATTCCATTACTGAAGCATAAAATTCATACATTAACTTAAATGATTACAAGACAAATAAAAAAAGTAAAAACCCAGAAAGCAAAACAAAGTTAGTTATGAATTACTTTCTAGTGTGATGTTGAAAGGCTTCCCTTGTGGCTCAGGTGCTAAAGAATCCTCCTGCAAAGCGGGAGACCTGGGTTTGATCCCTGGGTTGGGAAGATCCCCTAGAGAAGGGAAAGGATACTCACTCCAGTATTCTGGCCTGGAGAATTCCATGGACTATATAGTCCATAGTGTCGCAAAGAGTCGTACACAACTGAGCGACATTTTCACTTTCTTTCATGATGTTGTTCAGCTCAGTTCAGTTCAGTTGCTCAGCCGTGTCCAACTCTTTGCAACTGCATGAATCACAGCACGCCAGGCCTCCCTGTCCATCACCAACTCCCGGAGTTCACTCAAACTCACATCCATCGAGTCGGTGATGCTATCAAGCCATCTCATCCTCTGTCATCCCTTTCTCCTCCTGGCCCCAATCCCTCCCAGCATCAGTCTTTTCCAATGAGTCAACTCTTCTCATGAGGTGGCCAAAGTACTGGAGTTTCCGCTTTAGCATCATTCCTTCCAAAGAGCACCCAGGACTGATTTCCTTTAGAATGGACTGGTTGGATCTCCTTGCAGTCCAAGACTCTCAAAAGTCTTCTCCAACACTACAGTTTAAAAGCATCCATTCTTTGACACTCAGCTTTCTTCACAGTCCAACTCTCACATCCATACATGACCACTGGAAAGACGATAGCCTTGACTAGATGGATCTTTGATGGCAAAGTAATGTCTCTGCTTTTAAATATGCTATCTAGCCTGGAGAATCCCAGGGATGGGGGAGCCTGGTGGGCTGCTGTCTATGAGGTCGCACAGAGTTGGACATGACTGAAGTGACTTAGCAGCAGCAGCAGCAGGTTGGTCATAATTTTTCTTCCAAGGAGTAAGTGTCTTTTAATTTCATGGCTGCAGTCACCATCTGCAGTGATTTTGTAGGACTGTGTAAAAGAAACATATGTAATGCAACATAAATAATTGAAGAACTAGTATATTCTTCCCATGATATATTTTCTTATTTACACAAGGGAGATAGAATATTTCTGTTCTAGTGGGTTTTTTGCCTAGATGGCAAGCTTGTCATATATTAACCACTCTGATAGTGCCTGAGAGACTTTCTCATTTCCCTGTGGATTCCAGAAGTTCTCACCATCTTGCCTCAGGCAGGCAAAAAGGTAAAAGAGCAGAGGTGTTTGTAAATAAACCATCTCCAGAAAAGTGTAGTGAGACAACACTATGTTATTGACCTACTGGTTCTTTGAACTGCCCTGCAGTAATACAAAGTATAAAGTAAATCCTACTTTGAACCATATGTGATTATTTAAATTGGATTTTTCCTGGAATTATGGAATCTGAGTCAAAGGGAACATATAGTTCAGGTAGTTCGAGTCTTTTCAATCATAACTGCAATTTAGCATCTTCTGGGGATCTTTAAAAAATAACTTGACTTCAAACCAGCAAGATCATAATCTCTAAGAGTAGGATTCTGTGAATTGTGTATGTGTGTATTTAAACTTCAAGTGATTCCTGTAAAAAGCTAGTTTTTAGAACTGCTGAATTCTAGTCTAATTAACTTTTTATAATTTGTGTTTGTCAATAAAAAGGGAAAACTGCTAGCTACCTCCCATCCATCTCATGATTCCATCTGCAGAAACTTTGACTATTACACAGTGTTCATATAACTTATCTACAATGGCCATTGTGAACAGAACAGTCATAGAAGCATAGATATTTATACGTGACATGTATTCCTGGATTATAAGTGTAAGCAAATCAAAATCATATTGTGTTAAGCTAAATATATCCACCTATGCCTTGAGATTTAGGCATGCATAGTTTGAAAAGATAGAGAAACTCTCCAGTCAAGTAAGTTCAAATGGCCATTATTTCTGAATGGATATATTTTACACATGCTTTGCAGTGTTTTGAAGAGAGGCTCTGAAGCTCTGGAAATTTTGACTTGACCAAGCTAGTGAATAGAAGGATTTGAATCTACTAATTTTTATTTCAAAATCTATATTCTTTCTACAACTTTGGTGCCTTTCTCATTGATCATGGGTGGTCAAGGATATCTGAATCTTTTAGTTACATTATTTAAGGTGACAAATACAGAAATAATCATATTTTCTTCTTCGGTGAGTTTCAAACAACTGATTAAGATATCGATATCTTGTATGATTTTCAGCCCTACTTTAGACTTGGATTCAGTCCCAGTGTTGGGACCATCCCCTGGAGGAAGGCATGACAATATCCTTGCCTGGAGAATCCCATGGACAAAGGAGCCCAACTACAGTCTAGGGTCATAAAGAATCAGACATGACTGAAGTGACTTAGCACACATGCACACCTAATGCTACCAACCACGATATGATACTCAGAATGGAAATTATAATAAAGAGTTTTATTTGTTTTCTTATTTCATATATCTATATTTTTAATTTTTACTTTATTCTCCTTTACAGTACTATATTGGTTTTGCCATACATCGACATGAATCCACCACAGGTGTATACAAGCTCCCAATCCTGAATCCCCCTCCCACCGCCCACCCCACATCATCTCTCTCGATCATCCCTGTGCACCAGCCCCAAGCATCCTGCATCCTGCATCGAACATAGACCAGTGCCTCATTTCTTACATGCTTCCATGCCATTCTCCCAAATCCTCCCACTCTCTCCCTCTCCCTCAGAGGCCAAAAGTCCGTTCTATATGTCTGTGTCTCTTTTGTTGTCTCACATACAGAGTCATCATTACTATCTTTCTAAATTCCATATATATGTGTAAGTATACTGTATTGGTGTTTTTCTTTCTGGCTTACTTCACTCTATAATAGGCTCCAGTTTCATCCATCTCATTAGAACTGATTCAAATGTATTCTTTTTAATGGCTGAGTAATACTCCATTGTGTATATGTACCACTGCTTTCTTATCCATTCAACTGCTAATGGACATCTAGGTTGTTTCCATGTCCTGGCTATTATAAACAGTGCTGCAATGAACACTGGGGTACATGTGTCTCTTTCAATTCTGGTTTCCTCAGTGTGTATGCCCAGCGGTGGGATTGCTGGGTCATAAAGCAGTTCTATTTGCAATTTTTTAAGGAATCTCCACACTGTTTTTCATAGTGGCTGTACTAGTTTTCATTCTCACCAACAGTGTAAGAGGGTTCCCTTTTCTCCACATCCTCTCCAGCATTTATTGCTTGTAGACTTTTGGATCGCAGCCATTCTGACTGGTGTGAAGTGGTACCTCACTGTGGTCTTGATTTGCATTTCTCTGATGATGAGTGATGTTGAGCATCTTTTCATGTGTTTGTTAGCCATCATATGTCTTCTTTGGAGAATTGCCTATTTAATTCTTTGGCCCATTTTTTGATTGGGTCATTTAGTTTTCTGGAGTTGAGCTGCATAAGTTGCTTGTATATTTTTGAGATTAGTTGTTTGTCAGTCACTTCATTTGCTATTATTTTCTCCCATTCCACAGGGTGTCTTTTCACCTTGCTTAGAGTTTCCTTTGTTGTACAGAAGCTTTTAATTTTAATTAGAGCCCATATGTTTATTTTTGATTTTATTTCCAGTATTCTGGGAGGTGGATCATAGAGGATCCTGCTGTGATTTATGTTGGAGAGTGTTTTGCCTATGTTCTCTTCTAGGAGTTTTATAGTTTCTGATCTTATGTTTAGATCTTTAATCCATTTTGAGTTTATTTTTGTGAATGGTGTTAGAAAGTGATCTAGTTTCATTCTTTTACAAGTGGTTGACCAGTTTTCCCAGCACCACTTGTCAAAGAGATTGTCTTTAATCCATTGTATATTCTTGCCTCCTTTGTCAAAGATAAAGTGTCCATAGGTGTGTGGTTTTATCTCTGGGCTTTCTATTTTGTCCTATTGATCTATATTTCTGTCTTTGTGCCAGTACCATACTGTCTTAATGACTGTGGCTTTGTAGTAGAGCCTGAAGTCAAGGCAGGTTGATTCCTCCAGTTTCATTCTTCTTTCTCAAGATTGCTTTGGCTATTCGAGGTTTTTTTGTTTTTCCATACAAATCTTGAAATTATTTTTTCTAGTTCTGTGAAAAATACCACTGGTAGCTTGATAGGGATTGCATTGAATCTGTAGATTGCTTTGAGTAGTGTACTCATTTTCACTACATTTCACTATATTGATACACTAATAATGAGAAAGTAAAAAAGAAATTAAGGAAACAATTCCATTCACCATTGCATCACAATGAATATAATACTTAGGAATATACCTACCTAAAGAAACTAAAGACCTATATATTGAAAACTATAACACTGATGAAAGAAATGAAAGAGGATACTAATAGATAGAGAAATATACCATGTGCATGGATCAGAAGAATCAATATAGTGAAAATGATTATACTACCCAAAGCAATCTACAGCTTCATATATTTTTATCTTTATTATTAAAAAACTTTCTCACATTATATTTCAGTCTTCTGCTGCTGCTGCTGCTAAGTCACTTCAATCGTGTCTGACTCTATGTGACCCCATAGATGGCAGCCCACCAGGCTCCCCCATCCTTGGGATTCTCCAGGGCAAGAACACTGGAGTGGGTCACCATTTCCTTCTCCAATGCCTGAAAGTGAAAAGTGAAAATGAAGTAGCTCAGTCTTGTCCGACCCTTAGCGACCCCATGGACTGCAGCCCACCAGACCTGTCCATCCATGGGATTTTCCAGGCAAGAGTACTGGAGTGTGGTGACATTGCCTTCTCCATTCAGTCCTCTAAATTACCTTTTTTTGTGTATTAATGAAAATGAGAGTTGCTCATTCATGTCCCGACTCTCTGCAACCACATGTACTGTAGCTTTTAGGCTCCTTGTCCAATTCTCCAGGTAAGACTACTGGAGTGGGTTGCCATTCCCTTCTCTAGAGGATCTTCCTAACCCAGGGATCAAATCTGAGTCTCCTGCATTGCTGGTGTTTTTTGTTTTTGTTTTTGTTTTTGTTTTTTTACCATCTGAGCCACCAGAGAAGCCTGTGTGTATTGTATATGTGTGTATAAACAAGGTTGGTCTATAGAGAAGTAATGCAACAAATCTGAAAGTTGTTTTGCAACACAGATAATAAAATATGGAATATTAGCATAATTAGTATTAAATCAATGACTGTGACCATTCTCACATTAATAAAGTTACTGATTTGAAATGATATAAATACAGAGAACAAGAAGGTATATCATTCAGGAGAGTTGAAGTCAATTTTATTTACCTGCACATGTAATAAAACACACATGAAGAAATGTCTTAATTTATCTCTCCTGCTGTACCATTCCAGTTCAAGAAAGGCATCTGGTTTGTAAAATTCTTTTAAACTCAGAAGGTGGTACATAAGTAGATGGAATATAAAACTGCTATCTGTTGCTTTTGCTCAGAACAGAAAAGGGGGTAGCATTTTTTCCCCTAGAAAGCCTAGGAATTGTTTAACAGTATTTCTGCTGTTCAGGTTGTAGAGTTCATAAATCTCTTTGATGCCAGAATTACATTACATTTAATGAAATTTTACTCCTAATTCATTTGATTTAGCTACTCACTTGCCTCTAATTTGTGGATCAGAGAATTTCAACAATTTTGTCTGAAGTGGTATTAGATTTTAAATATGTGAATAGTGCAGTTCTGTCATTCTGTTAAAACTCAACTTTGAAACAAATGTTCATTGATCTCTTTATTTATATCATCAGCATGAAATTATAATAATACTGTCAGGTTTTAACTTTTACACCTAGACTTTGTGTAAATCTTATTTACTCTTAGGTTGGGGCTTCCCTTTTGGCTCAGTGGTAAAGAATCTGCCTGTGAATACTAGAGATGCAAGTTTTATTCCTGGGTTGAGAAGATGCCCTAGAGAAGGAAATGGCAACCCATCCTGGAATTCTTGCCTGGGAAATCCCATGGACAGAGGAGCCTGATGGGCTACAGTCCGCAGGGTTGCAAGAGAGTCAGACATGACTTAGTTGACTAAACAACAACAGCCCTTAGATTTTAATGATAGAGTTTTATGGCTCATGAAGGTGAAATGTTTTGAGTTGTATCCCCAAATAAATAAGATATTATATTTTTCCAAGTAAAAATGAGAAGAACTCAAACCCTAATTTGAGAATGAATAATTTTCAAGAATATCCAGAGGTAATTTTAAACGAAGATTATTTTCCTTCACAAATGTGGAAAACTAGCAAGTTTCTTCTCCATAGTACTATTCCCACACAATTTTCACTACTGCTGAAGGAAGGTCTCTGTTGAGTTGGAAGTAGAACTATGAAAATAAGTTTTCTATTCTAAATATATGATAAATAATAGTTCAAGTTGGAAAATGTTTACAAATACAATTTTTCAAACATGTAGTGGTTTAAATAGGCTTTTGAGAACTAGCAACTTAATCATGACCCACATGAACATTATTTGAGGGCAAAATTTATGGTGTACAGCATTTAACAAGGAGTTGTTTGTACACATTTTCCATAACACAAAAGAAGTTTATAGTACATTTTAGGTGGTAAAATTTATCAAAGTATTTATATCATCTCCAGTTTGAGATCTTTCCCAGTTCCCGTGACTATAGTATAAAGAAACAGTATTACACAAAGTGCGTTTCAGTAGAAGACGTTAAACTAATTTTATTTCTGTCCTCCTTGTTCTACAAAAGGATTCAGTTCACATTAATAATTGTGACTTCAATTTACTGAGCACTTACTATGGATGAAAAAGTCACTGTACTTTACATAGGTGAACCATTCAACACAATAGTGTGATGCAGAGACAGGGCCAGAGATGGACATCTCACCTTGGAGATAACTAAAACACGGAGAAGTCAAACAAATTAACCAGTGTCATACACTTGGCATGGCTGAGCTAGGATTTGAAACTTGATTGACTGCCAAAGTTTGCCCACCCAACAGCAGGGAGAAATGGTGTCAGTGATATCATTGGGGAGGTTGAGAAGAGATTGGGGAAGCCTTGTCAATAACATTTGTCTTCACTGGGTAAAAACATCACGTACAACTAAACTTCTGCATCAAACGATAGGTATGACACCACATTAGTGTTCAAATTGGAGAAGGCAATGGCACCCCACTCAAATACTCTTGCCTGGCAAATCCCGTGGATGGAGGAGCCTGGTAGGCTGCAGTCCATGGGGTCGCTAGGAGTCAGACATGACTGAGCAACTTCACTTTCACTTTTCACTTTCATGCATTGCAGAAGGAAATGGCAACCCACTCCAGTGTTCTTGCCTGGAGAATCCCAGGGACGGGGGAGCCTGGTGGGCTGCCGTCTATGGGGTCACAGAGTCGGACACGACTGAAGTGACTTAGCAGCAGCAGCAGCAGTGTTCAAATATGCACAATGTTGTTTTAAAATAGGTAATACCACCTCAAATGATAACACACTTCTCACAGAAGTGCCATGAGATTCTAGGCCAGGAAGCCCCTTAAAACCTGCAGTATCACAAAAAATGATACCTTACTAGAATAATTAGAGAAGTAAACCAATGAATAAACTGGAAGTGACTGTTTGATTTGAGTGACACTTATTATTTAAAAAATAGTTTTCCTTAAGCTTGGTTTAGGTTTAACTGTTAATCTTTTGGAATTGAAAATCAATATTAAATTTGAACATAGTGTTTTTGGCCCCTCCTTTTATGTTCCCCTTCCAGTATCCTAACTTTTCCTTCAAAGATCTAGCTACCTATTTTGCCCACAAAGCTTTCTATTTATTTTTTGTGCTTCTGTAGATTCAGAGTTGCTGTTTCCTCTGCCAAAGATGTCATCTTTCCTTTATTGGACTACATTACCAATGTTCATATTTCTATTGAGACCTTCCCCACTCCAGAGTATGCACTTGACCCAGAGTAACTTGTTCATACCTGTAAATGCAAATGAAGATGTATCCCTAGTTCAACATGAGATAATTTTATTCTTTAAGCTTCACAATGCCATTGTCTTAATTTTCATAAAACAATATACAGTCTTCCTTCTATCTCTGGACTTCCTTTATAACAGTTGGTAAAGAATCCGCCTGCAATGCAGGAGACCCCAGTTCAATTCCTTGGTTGAGAAGATCTGCTGGAGAAGGGTTAGTCTACCCACTCCAGTATTCTGGCCTGGATAATTCCATGGACTGTATAGTCTATGGGGTTGCAAAAAGTTGAACAAAACTGAGTTACTTTCACTTTCAATCATCCATTTCTTGATTTATGTTCTGAAAGTCACATAGATTACAGTTAAATATTATAAGAACAAATGCGTTAAACCAGGTATATGAACACAGTTGATATAAACCATGCATTTCCACTTTGCCTCTTAAATCTTCAAAATGTATAAATACTATGTTATTTTCTTCCTCCATTGGTAGGCTATGAGCACCTTAAGGGCCAAACAGATTCCTCTCTATGTTCACCAGTGTTTGCAGGAAGAACTCACATGCAGTGACTAGCCAATAAATAAATTAAATGAAAAAAAAAGTTTGTGAAGAAGAATCATGAAAACAAGTATTAACTAAGTTGTTATATTTTTTAAGACATACTATTTCCAATTAAACCTAACAGGGTTTGAAAGAGGAACATAATTTGTGTCCATTTATTCATAAGCCATTTTGTTACCTTATGAATGAGAGAAAACACAGTTCAGTGTTAGTGTCTCCGCCTGAGGCAAATTATTTTTGGAGGAGGTGCTCAGTTTGGGATATCTCAAATTTAAAGTCTCTACAAGAAATTCTTGGTCTTCCTACCTCAGATCTCCACATTCCTCAATCGTCTCATTTCCATTTTTAGTTACTGCATATTTTTACTTGCTCATGCCCCACTCCTTGGAGCCATCTTTGAGTCCTGCCTCTCTTATACCAACACCTAGTGTAGCCCCAGATATACCCCCCTCTTACCCTTTCTCATTTCTTGCCTGGATCAGTGTGCAAGTATTCTAGCCTGAATCCTTGCTTTCTGTCTTCTCCTTTACAACTGGTAGAGTGCTTCTATGAACACTAGTGTCTGACCAGGTCACTGTTCTGTGTAGAGCTGTCTCTGTTCTTGCCATTTCACGAAGAGTACAATCATAAAAGTCCTCTGGTGCCCTAGCATCTCATGCACCACAGACTCCTGGCTTCTTCTCCAATCTGACTGCCTTCCCTCCCACTCTCACTTTCACACTTTCAGGTTTAGTCATGTTGGCCTCCCTTCTTCTCTCAAATATCTCAGCATACTTCTACCTCAGGGTCTTTGCATTGTTGCCACATTCTTCTTGGAATCCTCTTCATAGATCTTGCTTTTTTCTTTTTTGGTCTTTTTCAACTGTCACCGTCTTTTTAAGGCTTTTACCAACTGCCCTGTTTTCAATCACAATCTACCTTCTCAATGCAAAAATACTCCCTATCCTCCTTTCCTGCTTTGTGTTCTCCATAGCATTTATCATGACCTGACATGCCACGTCATTTATCTAGCATCGGATTATTTGAATGTCAGCCTCATGGGGACTGGGATTTTGTTGTCCTACTACTCACCGCTAATCCGAGTGATAAGAACAGTGTCTGCAACCAACATTTATTGAAAAAATGAATTAACAAGGGATATATGTTTTGGAGTACAAAAACATATAGCAATAATATTGCTGAACAGATTTAGCTAAGACAAATTACGAGCATGTCCATTGTTCTTTAATGAAAGCACTAAGTTTTCTGGTACATTTAAGATTTTAAAGAGACCCTCAAATATTCTTTGCAGTGGGAAAGCGATGAAAAAGTTAAAACATTTATTTTCTAAATGTGACATGCTCTAGGAACTACACATCACTTCAGCTCATGTTTACACATTATGCTACTATAACTGCTTAAAATGTAGGGATTTTTAATTGAATTTTATGGCTGGTCTACATTGTCGATAGTAATTTTTATGTTATAGCTTATGAGTTAAGTCATAGAGGGATACAGAGAAATTTCCATTGATGTAATAAAATACCTATAAAAGCAAAATGGTGTTTCCTTAGTAGGTAGTTATGTTATATATCTCTAAATCTTTGAACATTCAATTATAAAAGAACACAATTGAGAATGGTTAGTAAATGAAATAACTTTCTTTAAAACGGTAAGAATCAATGGTATATTCCTAGATCCATTATATAAAGGATATGTTTTTAAGAAACTATTTTGTAATATCTAAAGTACCGTAGTCATATATTTATAATTAAGAGCACATGACTTTCCCCCAGATTTCCTTATTAGAGGTGCCCATAATTAAGCAGATTATTTCTTTTTATGTGTAGTTATTTCAAATATATTTAATGTGTATGCCTCACCAATTGAATCTCTTTTTACATACAAAAAAAGTTATGAAAAGCTGTACTTACATGCTTTCCTTTTTTAACAAAATATTTTAGTTTGGCAGGAACACACAACAGGTGATCCACTCTCTTAAATTTTAAGTGTATGACATAGCATTTTTAACTCTAGATCTAATTCTTGTCCATCTTCTTTAACTAAAACTTGATTTCTAGCACTTTGTTTCCAATGGTCCTCAGGTAAGTGAAGTAAACCTATCACAGAAGGGCACATACTGAATGATTGACTTACAGAAGACATCTAAAATAGTCAAATGTATGTTGTTGTCTTTTATTCCATTTTAAAAACTGACCAGGTAGGTTTTTAATTGGAACATATATTATTAACCTGTGCTTACAATAATCACATAAACTGAAAAAGTTGAGTGTATTTTTCTTAGGAACATTGAACATTTTAAGCTTTCCAAAAGCATATGCATTAATCAAATTTCATGTGAACCCAAAATGATTCTTCTCCGTAGTTAGTAATAGATATTTAAGATGTTATACTTACTTCGCCATAGAAACAATGATAAAATGGGAATATTCCATCATTATTGACCTTTAAAATCTCTTACATTAAGGATTATGAATACTTTGGCTGAAAGCACACATAATCTTGCTATTTTTTTCCTGTACATTCCCACTCAACTACATATTCTTGAATTTTGAAATGGGTAATATTCATTTGATGTTTTGCCTTCTAAAAATTAAAGTTTTTAGGCTTGTTTTGAATGCATCTGGGAATCTAGAAATGAAATTTTGTTAGAAATAAAAATGCCACTGGGAACATTATTGATTACTTGGAATGTGCGGCTTTCATTTACCAATTATAACATATTAGCCAAGTCGTCTAAAAATGAGTTGACTTCTGTTCTTTCAGTCATTCATATAATAGTTCATTTAGATCCATTGTTTTTAGCTTTGAAATGATCTTAATATTTTAGAACATAAAATATCTCGCAAATTCTGTAGAATTTAGACATCTGAAAAATGTTTTCAGAGTATATTAACATCTCTAAATTGTAATATAAGTAGTCACAAAACATCGATTTGCACAGTTATATTATTTTCAATAACAGGTATCCCTGCCCTTCTTTTTAAATGCTAACTTAAAAACAAAAATAAAAACATCCTTCTCAAATCTTTTTATATTGTCTTAGATTCATTCCTGGCTTTAGTCAGTCAAACATTACACCTATACTCCCATGCTAATTCTTCCTATCCTGTCATTCTGTGGTTTTATGTTTTTTGCATTACTGCTATACGATTCCTGTTTCTAAGAATCTGTCCTCCAATGTACGTACTTAGCAAGTTCATTTATTGTTAAATTCTATGATGTTTCCTAGATGCCTAAGCATCACTTCAGTGCAAATGATAATGCATTGTCAGTTCACTGAATGTCTCTTCTGGACCATGCACTGCCTAGGTTACGAAGAGACTAAAGATGGAACCTTAAGGAACCTCATGGAGGAATACTCTGTTTTCCTTATTAAAAGTGAGGAGGTCAAGTTATACTTACATATTTAGAATTTAGCAGTTTTAAATTGTATTCCCTTTCCTTTTAATGCTTATGGTGTATTAACTATTTTAAAGTTGTTTTGAAATCTGCTCCTCTCGAGGGTATATTTTCTTAAGGATGGCCTAATTCCTTTTCTGTAATTTTATAAACTCCAAATTGACATGTTTTTTTTTTTTTTAATTTCCTGTCATTTCTTTTTCCTTCTCCTCCTCTTCCTCATGACAGCACCTGTTATATGGCAGGTGCTTTGTATACACTTGTTATCTAATCTGTGTGATAATGTGATACTTACCCTTGGGTTATTGTTACATTGCACATAATAGACTGAGACTCACACAGCTTCTTTACCATCTCATCCCTTTTTCATTTGTCTGACTTCAACACCTGTGATCATAACCTTGACTTTTCGGCTTAATATCTGTTGTCTTATCAGTTACTTAGTTCTGCATGCAGTGTTCTTGCCTGGAGAATCCCAGGGACAGAGGAGCCTGGCTGGCTACTATCTATGGGGTTGCACAGAGTCTGACACAACTGAAGCGATGTAGCAGCAGCAGCAGCATGCTTTATGCTTCATGTTCATCATTTCACTTAATTTTGTGCTTGCTCTTGAATAGATATTATTCCCACTTTCTAGATGAAGTGTTTGAGGTCGAGTGAATCTTTATGCTTTAGGCTGCTTTTGCCAAATTCTATGCCTTGCGCACCATCTCAAAAAGACTTGTTGTTCAGTCGCTGAGTCATGCCCTAGTCTTTGAGACCCCATGGACTGCAAAATGACTAAAAGCTGATTATTCCTTGTGAGGTAAAATTAAGTCTAGAGGAAAAAAGTTCCCTTTCTCATTACTACCTTTTTAAGATTCAATTGTTGGCATGACGTAATGAGTTTTCTATTTGAAACTTTAGAGCAACTTTTCTAATCTTGTGCTTATTGTCTGAAGCAATACTAGGACAGTCTTTGAGTTTCTAAATTAATACATACCCCGGATGTTCTAAAAAGTCCTAAAATGTTATCAGATAGAGCAGCAGTTCTTGAAGTGTGATCCCAGAACCCACGGAGAGGAGGGTTCCCAAGGGCTCAGGGAGTTCAAGAGGTCAAAACTTTTTTCATAATAATACTAAGGCCTTAATTACTGGAAAAAAAAAACAACTCTCTTATTCTCTCATGAGATATGAACTTTAATTTTTAGCAACTACATATTTTGTGACACCACTGCAGATTAAATGCTCAAGTGGGTAAGAAAATCCAACTGACTCCTCTTAAGCCAAACATGAAGGAATTTGGCAAAAGTATTTATTTTTTAGAAAATATATTTATTTCTTATAAAATATGTTACTTATGCTAATATGCTATGAATTTGTAGGTTTTTTAATCATTCACTAAAATATTTTTTAACTTCCCAGTTTTCTTTACTAACATGATAAATATTGACAGGTATGACAAATATCCATAAAGAGATTGTGAAACCAAAGTGTTTAAGAATAACAGTTACAGAGAGCTATAAAAGACCCTTGACTTTTAGAATCTATATTAAAAAAACCTGGGTCTAGTTACAGTAAGTTTCACACTAAGAGTTTCTTTAAAGATGCTTGTAGTCAGTGATGGAAGTGAAAATAATAATACAGTAGTCTCGTATGAGAAACTTGGCAATCTTAGACACATTAAAGCATCACCTCAGAGAAGGTTGACAGTGAAGATTAAGTTATTTTCAATATGAAAAAATACTCCTTATGACTTTCATTCTGAACTATATGGTAAAGTACTGTGCTAAGTTTTAAGACTATTGTTGAACCAACAGACTAGTTGTATATTTATCCATCAAATTTTAATTATTTGGAACAAAGAAATTTAGTCCAATAAGCACATACTGAACATTTGGTATACACAAATAAATCTCTGTAGTCAAAACAAGGTTTTACTTCATTAAGCCCCTTTCTTTTCTCTAAATATTTTAAAATACAATGTAAGTATGATTTTTATGATAAAATCAAGAGAACTGTTTTCCTTTGACTCTCTTTTTAGATTCATGATATTGGGAATTGGCATTTAGGGATATTCAAGAATTTTCGTGTGTTAATAATAGGTTGTCTTTCTATTTTGATATGTGAAGTTTGAATCACACTGGGTGGCTTGTGAACCTGAGAATACTTTATGTTTTTTAATCTGAAGAAGAGCCATAATGGTTTTTTTTAATATTAATTTGCACTTCTTTAGATTTCCACAGAGGACATTTTTAAAATTTATGTGTAGCATAAACACTTCTTTTAGTTAATTGTAGAAGTTTAACACTGACTATATTTACAGCCCCGTAGGTATACTTGAAAATTTACATATTAAGCATTGTTGCTCTCTGGCATGGTTTAAGAAAATGATCTGTGTTCTTAATTATACCTTTAGCATAAATGTGTGAGTGTCATTTACTGAAACGTAAAGAGGAAATCGATGATGAAGATAATGATGATGATGATAATGTAAAGCATATTAATTACATTAACTTGGCAAATTTTGTTCTTTTTTCAGCATTTGATCATTTTACATTTAATGAGGCTGTGAGTTGATGTTTATTTCAACATGATGAAAATGCTAGACTTATAATTAGTTTCATAGCTATTTTTGTATCTTTTTAGGTGAATTGAAACTTTAATATCAATGAATTCAAAGCTAAATTTCAAAACTAATTAAGAAAGTATGTAACCATGTTTATACTTTTCATAGTGATTAACTTTATCCTAGAGTCAAATACTGATTTATAGTGTACAAATTGAATATATACTTTGACTTAATGATGACTAGGTTGTTCATTTGCTTTGTGTAACAAAATTAAATTTTTTTTTATTTTAAAAGACATGCTGTGAAAAGCTGAAAAGAAATAGTCTCATGATATTTAAAGCTATAACAATAATAATTATCAATATTTTTCAATTAATATTTGTCCTTTCCTTAAGCACTTTTAAGGATACTTAAAACATAGTCTGAAATTAGAGTTGACAATTGCAAATACAAACCAACCAACACAGTAATAAAATCAATACTTAACATTTCCCTTGAGGCCACTATTTACTGTTTGCTGCACCATTTCCTTAATGGAATGGCAGTTATGTTTGCAGAAACCTTGTAACTACCATTTTTATGCTTTAACTAAAAGCAGCTTTCTTGGAGAAGTATGATACAGAAATTCTTGTGCTACTATTAAGAACTGTCATGACCATTTAGTAGTCAATATGAATGCAGAGAAGTCAATCTTTGTTTTAATTTTTTTTTTTCAGGTAAACACTATCAAATTTTATAATGCAGTCATATTTTTCTAATAATGGCATTAGGTCCTTTATATCTTCATTTTGATCAACTTAATTTGTAAATTTACAGCTGTACTTAAACAGCATGTGCAGTTTAAAAAAACATGCAGTTACTGGGGTACATTTCATTTTTGAGTTAATTTTGACAATGTATACTATTAAAAAAAGATAAAAGGAAGGAAGGGTGCAAGGGAAACTAGTTTTTGCTTTATTCCACACATTCAAATTAGCTTCAGAATGTAATTGAAAAAATGATTTACTAATCTCTTTAGTTGACTTTTTATTGCTGTTACGATTGTACAGTGATGCTCCTTTTTTATCCTTATTGGGTATTTTTTACAAAGAAATTACTTCAGTAGTAAAATATATGTACCATCCATCATATTATCTATTTCTATTTTTACTATTTTTCCATGGCATTTGAAATTATGCAATGTTAATATGGTGCTTTCATGTCAATTCTTTTAGCAGTTGTAAATATTTCTAGTATCTAATCAAAGTTAAAAGTTAATTTATCTTCACCTTTGATTTTGGTTTTTGTCTTGAAAATAGTAATAATGCAAATCATCCAAGATGGACTGGTACATTTTGCCTCCCAGAGGAAATTATGCATGGTCAAACTTTGCTTTTATTAGTAATTGTACAGACTAAGGTAGAAAAGTAGTGTGAACAGAACTCATGGCCCTTTTTAGAGAACATGTTTCAAACAGGATATTGAAAATAAAGTCCATTGGCCAACTCAGGTCTTTTTACCTGATGATGTCAGCAACTATGTCGCGTAATAAAGCTGCAGAATTTTCATGACAAAGAAAAATTCATATCCACATCTTCAATAAATAAAGGAGAAAAAAAAGTGTCCTTACTCAATTCATATATTCCCATCAGAACCTTTGTAGCTTCTCTCAAACTGTAAATATTGAGAATAAGCTCAGAATGAAAGTGGTGTTGCATCAAAATTAATCACTGAAGTTATTACACTGTCACATGTATCCCATATTCAGCTTTTCACACAAAGCTTTGAAGAGCCCTACAGGAACAACCAAATGTAATTGATACAGAATCATTGCTTCACAACAGCTGCAGTAACAAGGTGCTGCAGCTTTTACTTTAATCTACCTTTCTTTCTGAGAGTTTATTATGTTTTTGAATTCATTCTTTTGTAGATCTGGGAGCTATCTTTTTTATGGAAATTAATCTTTTTAGAAGATTTGTACTCTCTTTTTCAAACACTAATACATTCATTCAAGTATCCTATTATTCAGATCCAGCTGGCTTTTATCTGGTGATATTTACTTCAAAAAGCCAAGCTAAATGGTATCATAGATTAATTCTCAGGGCACAGGAAAGCTTTTTTAGAGAAAAAAAAATGATTTGGTAATTACTTGAAATATCATAATAAAAATCACAGAAAATGTCAAAATTTATTGTATAATCCCTGTCTCTTATACACATCTTACTTNGACACCAATAAGCCATTAAAAAACAAGTTATTTTTATATTTTTGTTTATTGCTGTTCTGTACCATAATCATAATTTTGTTAAGTAGTTCAACTATACGATAATGTGCAAAAGATAATTCAGATTTTTTTGTGAAAAGTAGCTCATTATAAGAAGACTTTGAAATAAAATTCCAAAATTTACCACAAAGGAAAGTCAGTTTCTGTCAGACCATTTTAGCTAAAGACAGTTCTTCAGTGTTTAATTTGTTTTGAAAAATTGCATTTAGCCTACTAACTAGAGTCTTAAATGGTTATTTTATATCAATATATCTATATAGATATGTACACATAATATATATATTAATGGAAGATAATTGCTTTACAATATTATGTTGGTTTTTGCAATACATCAGTATGAATAAGCCATAGGTATACATATGTCCTCTCCCCTTTGAACCTTCCTCCTACCTCTTCCCATCCCATTAGGTTGAAAAAACAGAAATATAGACCAATGGAACAAGATAGAAAGCCCAGAGATAAGTCCACACACCTATGAATACCTTATCTTTGACAAAGGAGGCAAGAATATACAATGGAGAAATGACAGCCTCTGCAATAAATGGTGCTGGAAAAAATGGACAGCTACATGTAAAAGAATGAAATTAGAACATTTCCTGACATCATACACAAAAATAAACTCAAAGTAAATTAAAGACTTAAATGTTAGGCCAGGAACTATAAAGCTCTTAGAAGGAAACGTAGACAATACACTCTTTGACATATATCACAGCAAGATCCTCTTTGACCCACCTTCCAGAGTAATGGAAATAAATAAATAAACAATGGGACTTAAAAGCTTTTGCAGAGCATAGGAAATAATTTATTATTTTAATTAAGAACAGCATTTAAGAAGGTGTATTTGCCTAGGTGTATTAGACCAACTACATGTATATGAGAGCATCTGTGACTTTTGACAATGATCCTAACATTCTGTACAATGTGAGGGAATGTACATGATAGACCATAGAAATGGTGCCATATTTTAATATTGAAGGAGATAATTGAAATTATTTAGGTCAGATTTTTGTGATCACAAGGGAAAAACAACATCACAATATTTTTTTATATTACAGAGTATTTTTGCAATTAGATAGCTATTTATTTTTAAATAAAGACCTTCCTAGAAGATAATTATTTTTAGTAGATAGAGTTCTTTTTACACTGAAAATATTTGAAATATAATGGCTTTATTATAAATAAAGATAACTTGGATAGATATTACCTTTATAATTTCATCATTTCAAAAAACTATGTTTCTGTTTTAAATTTAAAAAAATTTTTTATTGAAATATAATTGATATACAATTTTGTGCCCATCTCTGCTGCACAGCAAAGTTGTTCTATTTCTTTCAAAACCTTGGAAGAGATGGCACTTTCATGATTAATCATTTATATTTTAATAAAGCATGTATCTTTTTAACATTGATGCTAGAAAAATTGTTGGAGAAAATAAAAATAATGAATAAGACAGATTTATCCAAGTGTCAACCTTTGTTACTTTAAAAAAATTAACATAAAACTTGTATTTAGCACTTAATTCTGACAACTGAACCACCAGTTCATTCAGTTCAGTCACTCAGTCATGTCCACTTTGCCAACCCATGAATCGCAGCACGCCAGGCCTCCCTGTCCATCACCAATTCCCGGAGTTCACTCAAACTCACATCCATCGAGTCGGTGATGCCATCCAGCCATCTCATCCTCTGTCATCCTCTTCTCCTCCTGCCCCCAATCCCTCCCAGCATCAGAGTCTTTTCCAATGAGTCAACTCTTCACATGAGGTGACCAAAGTACTGGAGTTTCAGCTATAGCATCCTTCCTTCCAAAGAACACCCAGCACTGATCTTTAGGATGGACTGGTTGGATCTCCTTGCAGTCCAAGGGACTCTCAAGAGTCTTCTCCAACACCACAGTTCAAAAGCATCAATTCTTGGTGCTCAGCTTTCTTCACAGTCCAACTCTCACATCCATACATGACTAGTGGAAAAACCATAGCCTTGACTAGATGGACTTTTGATGACAAAGTAATGTCTCTGCTTTTGAATATGCTATCTAGGTTGGTCATAACTTTCCTTCCAAGGAGTAAGTGTCTTTTCATTCATGGTTGCAATCACCATCTGCAGTGATTTTGGAGCCCCCCAAAATAAAGTCTGACACTGTTTCCACTGTTTACCTTTCTATTTCCCATGAAGTGATGGGACCAGATGCCATGATCTTCGTTTTCTGAATGTTGAGCGTTGAGCCAACTTTTGCACTCTCCTCTTTCACTTTCATCAAGAGGTTTTTTAGTTCCCCCTTCACTTTCTGCCATAAGGATGGTGTCATCTGGATATCTGAGGTTATTGATATTTCTCCCGGCAATCTTGATCCCAGCTTGTGGATCTTCCAGACCAGTGTTTCTCATGATGTACTCTGCATGTAAGTTAAATAAGCAGGGTGACAATATACAGCCTTGACGTACTCCTTTTCCTATTCAGAACCAGTCTGTTGTTCCATGTCCAGTTCTTGCTGTTGCTTCCTGACCTGCATATAGGTTTCTTAAGAGGCAGGTCAGGTGGTCTGGTATTCCCATCTCTTTCAGAATTTTCCACAGTCGATTGTGATCCACACAGTCAAAGGCTTTGGCATAGTCAATAAAGCAGAAATATATGTTTCTTTGGAACTCTTTTGCTTTTTCAATGATCCAGTGGGTTTTGGAAATTTGATCTCTGGTTTCTCTACCTTTTCTAAAACCAGCTTGAACATCAGGAAGTTCACGGTTCACATATTGCTGAAGCCTGGCTTGGAGAATTTTGAGCTGGTTCATTAAATCATTAAACTGATTGTATTCTTTCATATTTTTCGTTGGTCACTGTATGATTATAATAATTACACTGAATAATTTTTGAAATAAAGAATGAATAAAGATGTTTAAATTGTACTTTATATTAAACTAGGACTATTGATATTGTCAGAAAGTCAGTCCTCATTTCAAAACACAGTTATTATTTTTCTTCTTCTAATTCACTAATCAAAAGCAACAGTATGCATTTATTCTTGGATAAAGATTAGTGCTTATATTTAATTCCTGAAATTGAATTAAAATTAGAAATAAAATTGTCCATATTACTACTCATCTTTCTAAGTTTTTTTTTTTTTCATTGCCAGCAGCTGAAATTATAGTAGTCATTTTGACCTTGAAAATGTCCTACCATATCTGCCCATGAAAAACTGATGAAAAGTTCTTTGAGTAGTATGTCTTCACTACATATAATAGAAGCTATGGAAAGAATGATTTGATTTTGTATAGATAGTAGCTTTCAACACACCTGCCATACCACTATGATATATCATTTCAATGGTCCGTCAAATGTGTTCAGTCCTTTGTGATATGTAGTTCCTTGATTTAAAGTTGCTTTTCTCCATAATGTTCTTAAGGGGAACCTTGTAAATACTGAACATTATAATTATTTGTTGCATAATAAATTGGACTAATGCTATCTTTTCAAACTATGCTTAGTGGTGTCTATTTTTTGTATTGTTTCTGTTCATGCTATCTACTTAAATCATAGTTAGGATTGTTAAATCTTTATATCCAATCATAATATTCTATGTTTACTCACCCCATACTAACTGAGGACTCAACATCTGTCAGGCATTAATGTGACTGTTTTATTAAAAAGAATAGTATAGGTTACAAGTAAGTGGGGAAAGTTGAAATTATAAAAATGTATTGATGCCCTATTGTGTTAGGGATCTACTGTATGCATCATATACCAAATTATGCTTATTATGACTGAGATTTCTAGACTTTATTTTCTAATTGATACAGTTTGACTTGTTTAGGACTTACTCTGTGGTTTTTGGTAGAAAAACATTTTTAATGCCAATGCCTTTATGTTTTCTATATTCTCTTCAAGAATCATGGCTTAATCTCCCATTTTTCAAATCAATGACATACAAATCTTCCTTATTGGGCATCTGCCGACTATCCAAATTTCAGGGCCATATTTTCAATGCTTGCTGTCAGCCTCATTTGAGTGCTTCTGAAATACCTCAAAGTTTAGAATAGAAAGGATTTTTATTCATAATGAAATCTGATCTTCCTTATAAAGGTGATTAAAACCTTGGATTATGAGTTCAGATTTCTAAGATCTAAAGCCCAGGGCAAGTTAATTCTAATAATACTAGTGTGGATCTGTCTCAGAGGTTCTAAAGATTTATTGAGATAGTGCATGTAAAAGCTGAATATAATGCCTGACACATTGAAAGCAGGTGATACATATTTGGTATCATCATCATAATTGTTGACTTGTTAATAATATCACCATATACCTAATTATTATCTAGATACTGAAGTTATCTTTCATATTTTACTCTCTTCATCTCCATTTGTACCCAAATGATACCACATTGTAAGAAGTTTATCTCCAAAAATATCAGACTATTTTCTATTCTTCATCATCTCTGACTTTTATTCCAGTCAAAGTATAAAAGTATCTGCATATACGCTGTATCTATTATCTCTCTCTTCTGCTATAAGCTGGTCAAGAACAAATATTACAGTGTATTATTTTTGAAATCCACATTGAAGTTTGCCACATGTGAATATAAAAATTGGTCTGGGTTCACAACTCTCAGCTCGAGAACTGACAAAGCTAGTCCTACTTTGTTAAATGCTGAGGATACAGTGACTAGCAAAAGAGACAAAAGCCTGATCACGTGGCACTTGCCTTCAGAGAAGAAATGTTGGCTTTTTTTCGTTAATAGCAATGGGAAACAATGGAAGTCCTCTAAGTAGGGGTGTGACAATATAAGATTTGTAATTTAAAGTAATGATGGTCCTTGAATCTAATTACAGCAGCAGATAGAGAAACAGTAGAGATCAATTGCACAGATGAAATCAACAGGATATGAAAAGAAATTAGACATTGGTAGTATCCAGTGACAGCGAAGGCAATGGCACCCCACTCCAGTACTCTTGCTTGGAAAATCCCATGGATGAAGGACCCTGCTAGGCTGCAGTCCATGGGGTCGTGAAGAATTGGACATGGCTGAGTGACTTCATTTTCACTTTTCACTTTCATGCTTTGGGGAAGGAAATGGCAACCCACTCCAGTGTTCTTGCCTGGAGAATCCCAGGGATGGTGGAGCCTGGCAGGCTGCCGTCTATGGGGTCACACAGAGTCGGACACGACTGACTGGACACGACTGATTGGACCCAACTGACGTAACTTAGCAGCAGCAGCAGCATCCAGTGAAAGAGGGGGAGACAAAGATGATTCTTAGGTTTCCGGCTTATACAACTAGTTGGTCATGTCATTCTTTGAGATCAACTAGGTTTAACTTAGATCCATACATATGAGAAATATCAAACTTCCCATGAGCCTGCTATCCTACCTGTAAGGGTTTATGCTTTGTGGAAAATTCAGTAACATTTTTGGCTCAAGTAAGATTTTTAGTTTCAACATGTATGGTCAGCAGAGGCAGGATAGGGAGGATAGAAAGAAGGGAATTGGATAAAGGCAGTCAAGAGGCACAAACTTCCAATTATAAGACAAATACTAAGAATGAATGTAAATATGATAAATATAATTAACACTGGTATTATATTTGGAAGCTGTTAGGAAAATAAGTCATGTAAGACTTTTCATCCTAAGAATCTTTTTATTTCTAGGTCCTTAATTTTTTAAAGGTATGAGATGATGGATGTCCACTAAATTTATCGTGATAATCATTTTATGACATTTATGATAATCATTTTATGACATATAACATTTTATGTCAAGTCATTATGATATACATGTTCAGTTCAGTTCAGTTCAGTCGCTCAGTTGTGTCCAACTATTTGTGACCCCATGAATTGCAGCATGCCAGGCCTCTCTGTCCATAACCAACTCTCAGAGTTCACTCAGACTCATGTCCATCGAGTCAGTGATGCCATCCAGCCATCTCATCCTCGGTCATCCCCTTCTCCTGCCCCCAATCCCTCCCAGCATCAGAGTCTTTTCCAGTGAGTCAACTCTTCACATGAGGTGACCAAAGTACTGGAGTTTCAGCTTTAGCATCATTCCTTCCAAAGAAATCCCAGGGCTGATCTCCTTCAGAATGGACTGGTTGGATCTCCTTGCAGTCCAAGGGACTCTCAAGAGTCTTCTCCAACACCACAGTTCAAAAGCATCAATCCTTCAGTGCTCAGCCTTCTTCATAGTCCAACTCTCACATCCATACATGACTAGTGGAAAAACCATAGCCTTGACTAGACTGACCTTTGTTGGCAAAGTAATGTCTCTGCTTTTGAATATGCTATCAAGGTTGGTCATAACTATTCTTCCAAGGAGTAAGCATCTTCTAATTTCATGGCTGCAGTCACCATCTGCAGTGATTCTGGAGCCCCCCAAAATAAAGTCTGACACTGTCCAC
>SJYV01022790.1:1186850-1214350 GCA_006410875.1 Neotragus pygmaeus
TTAAATAAGCAGAGTGACAATATACAGCCGTGACGTACTCCTTTTCCTATTTGGAACCAGTCTGTTGTTCCATGTTTAATTCTAACTATTGCTTCCTGACCTGCATACAGATTTCTCAAGAGGCAGGTCAGGTGGTCTGGTATTCCCATCTCTTTCAGAATTTTCCACAGTTTATTGTGATCCACACAGTCAAAACATTTACAATGCTGTATGTCAATTATATCCCAATAAAACAGAAGAAAAGTAAGTAAAATAGAAAATATTATATGAAAGACTAAGGGTTAATACTGATTTCAACTTACCATGAGCAACGCTTACACATGAACATAAAATTGTTACTATTATATACCATGGCATTGAGTACTCTACCAACATTATAGAAAGCAGATTAACTTGAAATTTTATTTGATATAATTATAAATCTATAGGAAAATTACAATATCTTTAGAGAGGAGAATTTCTAGTTCATTTGTTTGCTTAATGGAAAAACAATTTGATGAGTTAAAATGGGAAAAGGTGGCAATTCACTGACATTGACGATGAGAAAGGTTTAAAGATACAGTTAAATTAGTATGGATACATTATACCAAATTGCTTTACATTATATCAAATGCATTATTTTTAGACTGGAAAGCTTAAATATGTTCCTAATAATGTTATTTCTACACTGTCTGTTATAGGATTACAGTTTAACTATGGAAATTAACCAATCTGTTGCAATATCTTAATTTCCACTAAATAGAAACATTTGACTCTTGCTTACTGTCATCCACATCAGCAAGACATCCAAATATTTAGGCAATACAATTAATCTGGATACTATTTCTTTCCTCATATTGAGTTCTGTGTAACTATTTACCGTTCTGAGTTTGTATTTGTTTGTTTTGCAGGATCTGTTTTACCTGGTTAACACTTAGAACATGGTGCTAATAAGTCCAAAGAAAACAACATGATCAAAAAGCAAAGTGTTTTTCTGATATAATTGTCTGTCTTCTCCACATTAAGTATTTAAACTTTTATCTTTATAGTAATAGTGTTTTTTCTCTTAAATTGAATCAAAACTTTCTGATATGGTATAAAATAAGGGAAAACTCCTAAAGTACTGTATTCTTTATATAATAACACATTCTAGTAACTTTCATGAGTATAAAATTGAGGTTATTTAAAATGGAAACTATTGCCTATTTTAAGTTAACTAATGCTGTTTCTGTTTTACATGATTCCTTCAAGATTCTCAGTGTAATTATTTTTAAATAATGTCTGCCTGTTCTTTAAGACTTCATTTATATATCCCATCTGACATTAATGACTTGAACTTCAGCTTTGGTTTTACAATTTGTTTCTTATTATTGCAAGTTCAACAGTCATTAGCCATGGTAAATGATATTCAAGCAAAATGAAAAAAAAAATAAACAGTTCTGATTTCCAGCTTTCTGTGTGCCACTTTGTGCAGAACATTAATTTTTGCTACTTTTGACAGCATTGTGGATTATGCAAGGTAAAAAGATCTTAACTAGATGAAATGTAGCTAATATCATAGTTCTGATGAGGCTAAGAACACTCTTAGCAACTGAGAGCACCAGTATTATATTACTACCATTGCATGTAAAATAAAATGTTTCAAAAAAGCTCTGCATTCCAAATAAAGTAAAAGGTAAAATAGAAAGCTACTTGTATGGCAAGAGTTTTAAACTTTTAGTTCACAAATATGTAATAGTCAGAGTTAGGTTTGCTTAATGACAGATAACTAAAGAAAATGTCTAGCTATTTCTGGAAAAGAACATATTTTCCTAAATGACTCATATTTATTGACAGTGGGATAGTTAGAATTCATGAAAATATTATTCTTTCTCTCTAAGAAAAAAATTGCACTTTCAAATCAAACAAGCTATATGTACAAATATAAATTTTAGACTCTGGAAATGGCCTACTCTGTGGGCATTATTGTGCAATACCAATTAGGAGGTGTTTGTGCTGTTTTCTTTGCTAAACCACTATACTTAAACTGGAAAGTTTAAAATTGTGCTACAATTAATTGTATCCTTTACAGATTGCCTCTTCCTCATTTTAAAATAAAGCAATTTGATTAAGTTGAACCCAAACCAGATGATTTAAGTGTTTCTATTTTCTAAAGTACATCACTTAGCTCAGATCATTATCCAGAAAAACGATTTAAAATATTACATTACAATAATTCGTGACAGAACTGTGTCTCCTATTTATGCAAAATACTTGTATGCTGACAGGTCATGTAACACTTTTTATTACAGTGAAGTTTATCCTCTAAAAGATAACTTGTTTATTCTCACCTACTTCTGAAGTATCAGCTAAACATCTGTAGCAACTGAGACTAGTATTTACTTTTCCTTGGTAGTCTTGATTCTATTGTTAAGATGGCGTTGACATCCTTCTAAGTGGTCTCCAATGGTATGGAGTAAATGCCTGCTCTAGCCATCATTTTCATTGTAAACCAATCTTGACAAAGTCAGGTTCCCGTCACAGTCTATCAGCATCACTCACTAAGCTGTGGTGTGACCGTTAGTCCCTTTGAGACTTGCCTTCTTTATCAGGGTCAGCCTGTGGGAAAATCTGAACAAAAAGTTACATGTCAACTAGGTATAAAAGAAAATANTTCCCGTCACAGTCTATCAGCATCACTCACTAAGCTGTGGTGTGACCGTTAGTCCCTTTGAGACTTGCCTTCTTTATCAGGGTCAGCCTGTGGGAAAATCTGAACAAAAAGTTACATGTCAACTAGGTATAAAAGAAAATAACATTTAAATATACTTTTGCTCTTTTAATGCATGATAGTTTCAAAGACATTTCATTTTTACAGATCACTTTAACTGATTATTTTATATGTGCTCATGTGCATTTAAAAATATGGTGACCTTCTCTTTTGGAACCTATTTCTTATTAGATATGTTTAGGATTCAATAAATAATAAATATGTTTAAGATTCAATAATAAATATAATTATTTGGGGTAGGATTTTAATAACTAACCCTGATATACATACCCAAAGTTTTCTTTTTTTTTTTACTTAAAGAGAAACAGTAATAACACACTTCTCCAAAACATTTTTCCTTTCCTATCTAAAAGTTGTGTTCTAAAAAATGATCTTTATTTCATTAATGATTATCTCCACATTTAATCATTCTTTATTTTTTACTAATGTAATCTTTTTTCTTTGAATTTCTGTCTTAGTTGGTAATTTAAAGTTTCAGTTGATTTGTGAAGTAGTATTTCAAAAATTGAGCATTCATATTCTTTCCTTTTATTTCAGTTTTTCTAATGAACCAGTTACTAAAATTCTACTTAGAATACAGTCAAGTTTGTGGTTAGTTCTATTGAATAAATAACAATATATGAAATAGGAATTTTCCTGTGGTTACACACGAGACAAAAGGACTGAATACACAATTTAAAAAAATCAATCAGTACTTTTTAATAGCAGTTGAACCGAAGTTGCTACCTTAACAATCACTCCAGACTCCATAGATTTCCATTTATAGGAAAGGATGACCACCATGGGAGGGGTGTTTGAAAAAAAAAAAAAAAACTTGTAGAGAAAAGGTAGAACCTAATGGAGGCCACTTTGACTTAGTGATTCCTATTTGAGGGTCCTTTCTCACCACCAAGTGCTGAGAGAGGAGAGAGAATNTAGAGATTTTACAATGAGGCTTTAAATAGTGCTAAAGTGTTTAAGTTGGAGTTTTACCAATTTTGCTGTTTCTAAGCATATTATATGAAAAGATGGTTTCTTTTCCTTTATAAGAAATGGAAACTCATAAACCAACAGGGATGTTACAGAAAATTTCTTTCAAGTGGGTAGTTTGTACATTCAGTAGATTCACTTAAGCAATAAATGTTAAAATAATTTAATCTGAGAACATGACTGCATTAAAATGATATATAAAAATCTTTCAAGGCGTATCCTATTAAGTGTTTCAAGATTCTCTTGATCCAAAACATTGTCACAATTTTAAAATGCATACCCTCAGATGCATTGTTCTGACCTCAGCATTGGTATTGCCACAATTGTAAACTTGTTTCTCTGTAATTGAAAACAGGAGATGTTGATACGCATACATTTAATTTATTGTTTTGATATTATTATCTTTTGTAAAGTGATCTTTGGGTTCTCTGTTTTCTATCTAATCAAATTGGGCATTTAATAATTCCATGTTTAGCATTTGCCATGGAATTAAGTTAGGAACGTTAACTCTGAAGAGTGACTAGGATTCCATTAAGCAAAGATAACTTTGCATTCTGTAACTATTACTGTGATTCAGGCCCAAGAGGTAATGAATTCTTGAGGTACATAATAGAGTCAATTTTATATTAAANAATAATTCCATGTTTAGCATTTGCCATGGAATTAAGTTAGGAACGTTAACTCTGAAGAGTGACTAGGATTCCATTAAGCAAAGATAACTTTGCATTCTGTAACTATTACTGTGATTCAGGCCCAAGAGGTAATGAATTCTTGAGGTACATAATAGAGTCAATTTTATATTAAATTGGTTAGTCAAACAGTATTAAACCCCACAAATAGGCTACCTATTGTAGAAATGTCATTTTTCAAAAACTACTTTCAGGAAATAGAAAAACAAAAGGAAAATATGGTTTAGGAGAAACTTATCTACTTGGGCTTATTTCCCAAGAAATCACTTAGCCATTTTCCAAATGTGATATGTTTTTTCAAACATCATTTCAAATTAGTCATTAGAAGATTTGGAATAGTATTGTAGACAAATAATTTATATTCATTCCCCACAGGCAGCAGTGATGGTTCTTGGGATAAAGAAACACTGTACTCTTCCCCACCCCAGGGATCTAAGGCTTCTGTTACCCACCCCCGCATACCTGGAGTGCATAGCCTTCCAATTAGTCATCCTCTCCACCATCTTCAGCAGAGCCACCTTCTGCNTAGTATTGTAGACAAATAATTTATATTCATTCCCCACAGGCAGCAGTGATGGTTCTTGGGATAAAGAAACACTGTACTCTTCCCCACCCCAGGGATCTAAGGCTTCTGTTACCCACCCCCGCATACCTGGAGTGCATAGCCTTCCAATTAGTCATCCTCTCCACCATCTTCAGCAGAGCCACCTTCTGCCAAATGGTACGATGGCATTTTTTAGCACTAAAAATAATAGCTGTAAAGGAAAAAAAAAGTAATAATCAGATAGTAAAATATAGGACATAGTTGAAATGTATATTACATTTAGATAGTTAATTATGATAAGGAAAACTATAGTATTTAAAAAAAGAATTAGATTGATCAGAATAATGTAGCAAAAAATTAAGTGTTTTTATTAAAAACCAATGAAGAGTGGTGAGTGATAAAACATGGCACCAAACTGGTTAGTTTTTACTTTAATTTCCCTGAGTGATAAATGGGCATTGTTGCATACAAGAGGACAAATATTTTTCCTTTGATTGTCACTATTAGAGCATTTTTAAATGCTTCGATTTTCAATGCTTATGTTCTTAACCATTTTAATTAGTGAGATATACTATGTTTCATCATTCTATTTGACTAGAGAGATGATGATACATGTGATACATGTGTATTTTTTACAGGACTGGAGCTTCCTTTTATGATGATGCCCCATCCTCTAATTCCTGTCAGCCTACCTCCAGCATCTGTCACCATGGCAATGAGCCAGATGAACCATCTTAGCACCATTGCAAATATGGCGGCAGCAGCACAAGTTCAGAGTCCCCCATCCAGAGTTGAGACATCTGTTATTAAGGTAATCGTTTAATTATACAATTGATTTGGCCAAAACCAAGATCATCTTAAGTCACCATCACTCAATCCATTTGTCTTATTCCACAAGTAGTTCTCACTTTTAAAAGCTAAGTGATATAGAAAATAGATTATAAGCAAAAGTCACCTATAGTAATTAGAACCATGGGCAGGCGAGGTTAACTTAAAGTTCTCTATTATATCTACTAAGAGGGAGATGAACATAGAGTATTAAATGATATATTTCAAATTTTGTATGTGCTTGTAAGTATGGTTGTGTTTGTGTTCATGGGTATGTGTGCATATTTGTGTTTTGTTATGAACCTTGAGGTATGGAAATTAGTATCTGATTTGTTTTCAAAAGACTACAAGGGTTAAATTATGTTTCTGCCACTTAACTAGCTCTGTCATCTTGATTTAACTCGATCTTTCTGATTGTTTCTATACCTAAAAATGGATAATACAGTGTGGATATAAAAAACTAAATGAAATAATAAAATTGGAAGTTTTTTGTAGATTAAAAAATAAACAGGAAGTGGAAGATAACATTATTGTTATACAAACATCACATGTGTATATATGTGATACACAATTCTCTGACTCTGTATATGTGTGTGGGAGGTATGTTTACATTTTTAAATGTGTGTGTAACTATATATACTTTTTCATTCATATTACTTTATAATGTATTTTAAAATCAAAGTACTTTACTGTGGGGGATTCATGTCAATGTATGGCAAAGCCAATAGAGTATTGTAAAGCAAAACAAAGTGAAAAAAAAAAAAGATCTAATCCCTTAAAAAAAAAGTACTTTAAATGCATTGGTAGAATAGACTATCAATTTTTAAACTAAGTAAAAGACACCTCACGCTGTATTATCCATATTTGACATAATTATTATCCTTTTTTTCTGAATATAAAACGTGAGTTTAGAGAAGTCTCTGGAGCATGTTTTACATAAATGGCCTTGTTACAATTTTTATTCATTGCTTGTGGGAATGCAGAATTTAGTGCCCATTTTAGTAGACATAGTTTGGTGGTTTCTAATGAAACTAAAGATGCTCTGACCATGCAATCATATGATTTTTACCCAAAGGAATTGAACATTGATGTATACACAAAAATTTGTACATGGAGATTTATAGAATTTGTTTTCATAATTGCCAAAACTTGGAAGCAACCAAGATGCCCTTCAGTAGTTGACTGGATTTTAAAAAAAAAAGTGTATATCCATCTGCTATGACTATGTTTTTTACCATTTGTGACAACATGAATGACTCTGGAGGGTATTATATTTAGTGAAATAAAGCAGACAAAGAGAGGCAAATACTGTGTTGTTTCACTTTTATTTAGAGTCTTAAAAAATAAAACAAATGAACAAACACAACAGAAATAGATTCACAGATAACAGAAATCAAACTAGCAGTTTACCTGAGGGAAAAGGGTTGGGTGAGGAGCAACTAGGTGAAGGGGGTTAGAGGTACCAAACTATTAGGTACAAATAAACATGCAACAAACATATGGTGTACAACACAGAAATAACATATTTTATAATAATTTTATATGGAGAGTAATACATAAAAATATCAAGTTGCTATGATATACACCTGAAAAAAATACAATATTGTAAGTCAACTATGTTTCCAAAAAATAAATTAACATTTACTAAATGGGTAAGCCATGGTTCAATAAGAGATCATATGAAAAACTGAAATAGAGAAGTTTATTAATCATAGGACCTGGAGGAAGTATTGATACTTGGCATGCCTCCAGAGACTCGACTGGGAAGTTAAGATGGATTATAGACAGAGAGGGCAAGGCAGGACCTGAGGCAAATGCCTTGTTTGGATCCATGGATGAGTACTTTGGGGCTTCCAAGCTAAGGTTGGATTGGTCGATTCTAACCAAAGAGTAAGGTTTTGGTAAGCCTCCCAGGGATCTTATCTAAGAACACTGTTGATCACAAGGGCTGTTGAGGAAATTATACCAGGAACTTATATTTGTTCGTTACTCTGGCATGCACTAGCATGAAGGGGCTAGTGTCAATTTAAGGTCCCTGCAGTCCACTTGGTCAAAGAAAATGGATGCTGAGGCAGTAATACTAGGGAGTAGCTTAGCCAAATTCTCACTACCATAAAAAGGAATATTATTAAGAGCTAAAAATAAATGAGCTATCAAGCCATGAAAAGAAACTCAAGTGCATACTGCTAAGTTGAACAAGATAGCTTGAAAAGGTTTCGCACTATATGGTTTCAAGTGTAGGACACGCTGGAAAAAGTCAAAACTATGGAGATCCTAAAAACAGCAGTTCACAACTGTCCAGGCCATAGACGGGAACCAGTACATGACCTGTTAGGAACCTGGCCACACAGCAGGAGGTGAGTGGAGGCAAGTTAACAAGGCTTCATCTGTATTTACAGTCACTCCCCATCATTCACGTTACTGCCTGAATTCAGGAATACAAACTGGGGCTCCCAATTATTCTGCATTATAGAGAGCTGTATACTTACTTCATTACATACCACAATGTAATAATACTAAAGTACAGAATAAATGTAATATGCTTGAATCATCCCCAAATTATCCCCAACCCCATCCGTGGAAAAATTGTCTTCCACAGAACTGGTCCCTGGTGCTAAAATGTTGATGATCACTGCTAAATATATCAGTGGTGGCAAGTGGGTGGAAGCAGGGGATGAATAAAAAATGGAGAGTTTTTACGGCTATGGAAATACCCTGTATGATACTGTGATGGTTTTAAAGTAATATGCATTTTATAAATGTCTAGTTATTACTTACGTAAAAAGTTGAGTAATATGGAAATAGGATTTCTTTAACATAATGCTGCTAAGTCGCTTCAGTGTGTCTGACTCTGTGCGACCCCATAGAGGGCAGTCCACCAGGCTCCCCTATCCCTAGAATTCTCCAGGCAAGAACACTGGAGTGGGTTGCCATTTCCTTCTCCATTTAACATAATAATAACATAATTTAACATAATAGTGGCTCTGTAAACAAAGAGGAATGGAATCCCTGTCTCCTACTCTCCTGCATTGGCAAGTGAGTTCTTTACTACTAGCACCACCTGGGAAGCCCCAAACAAAGATGGGCTTATGTTCCTTATGCAATTTTCAGAAGATCCCCTGGAGAAGGAAATGGCAACCCACTCCAGTATTCTTGCCTGTAGAATCCCATGGACGGAGAAGCCTAGTAGGTTATAGTCCACGGGGTCGCAAAGAGTCGGACACGACTGAGTGACTTCACCTTACCTTACCTTATCTTACCCTTACCAGAGAAAAATAACAAATCTCATAGGAGACCCAGATGAACTAATAAAACATCCTTAAATCCTTTCTTGAGAGAATGCCAGTAAATGCTACATATGTTACTAGTCAAAGAACTGAGAAGAGAACTTTTTCAAATCCTGAGTGATTTTTAACTACTAGATAATTTGTTAATTTGTTAATCACAGTATCAATTCAACTTACAATCCTTTCTGCTAATAGTTATTACTGAGAACTTAGCATTCTTATCACCTTGCTCATTTGAAGCAGTGTTTAGAAAACTCTCATTATACATATTAATTAAAATTATTTTAGAGGAAATTTTTATTTTCCCCAAAGAAAATGTTTAACTCTTACGTCACATCAAATAGTGTGGGGCGAAGTGGATAATTAGAATATAGCCTACAATTTGGTTGCCTGAAAAGATCCTAAGTATAAAGACCAATTAAAAGTGAAATGTTAAATACCGAAAAAGATTTACCTATATTGGGGAGAAAAAAAGAAAAAGATAACACAAGAAAAAATAGGGATCATCCTTATATCGGAATGTGCTAGTTACATTTTTTTAATAGTAATGATAAGAATTAAACTTAAAACTCAACCTAAGTAAAAATAGCAATAAGAATTTATTGAACAGAAGAGAAACAAAAACACAGCTCTTAGTGTTACATATACATATATATATATCTTTTTAATCGTTATCCTTGCCTACTAATTACAAGAACTATAATGATTTTCTCATAATTTATTTTTGAAAATGTAGGTACAGGTTCAAGCACTAGAATAGGGTCTACAAGCTGCTGAACTTGAGTAAATCTACCCTGCTGCCAATTTTTGTAATGGACTATGAGTTAAGAATGACTTTACCTTTTTAAATGGTTGGAAAAAATCAGAAGAAGAAAACTCTTTTATAACGCATGAATATCATATGGAATTCAAATTTTGGTATCAATAAATAAACTTTTTGGAACGTAGACCAATGCAAATTTACATACTGTCCATGACTACTTGCACATACGGAGGCAGAGTTAAATAAAATATTTGCCAACCCGCTTTTTACAGAAAAAAAATGGCCAATCCTTGAGTTTTGATTAACTCAAACCCATGTGAATCTTAGGCTGTGGTTAATTGAAGCAGCACAAATTAAACTCCCAAACACTATAGAGCAATAGGACTTGGCATTGAAAGAAAACAAGAAAAGCATTGAGGGAAAGAAACTTACATAGGTGAGGACAGTTCCAATATGACATGGTTATTTGCTTTAAATGAAAGCCTCCAAGACAGAGTCTGCTAAAATATTGAATTTAGATTTTCTCTGGTTGATTGTCTTGGACTACTGTAAATATTAGTGCAATAACTATGAGGAGGGAGGAAAAGGACATATGATGTTTACACACTAGTAATTCTACATTATATCCCTAATAGCTACATGTCTGTAAGATGATATCAAATTACTACAAGTTCTGATTTGGTCTATTATGTATCAGATTGAAATCCATGTATGTTTACTGTTTAATATTCACAGAACTTGAAGATAGAGGCTTTGAATGTTCAGTTCAGTCGCTCAGTCGTGTCTGACTCTCTGTGACCCCATGGACTGCAGCACACCAGGCCTCCCTGTCCATCACCAAATCCCAGAGTTTACTCAAACTCATGCTCATTTAGTCAGTGATGCCATCCAACCATCTCACCCTCTGTTGTCCTGTTCTCCTCCTGCCTTCAATCTTTCCCAACATTAGGGTCTTTTCAAATGAGTCACCTCTTCACAACATGTGGCCAAAATATTGGAGTTTAAGCTTCAATGTCATCCTTCCAATGAATATTCAAGACTGATTTCCTTTAGGATGGATGGGTTGGATCTCTTTGCAGTCCAAGGGACTCTCAAGAGTTTTCTCCAACACAATAGTTCAAAAGCATCAGTTCTTCAGACCTCGGCTTTCTTTCTGGTGCAACTCTCACATCCATACATGACCACTGGAAAAACCAGAGCCTAGACTAGACGGACGTTTGTTGGCAAACTAATGTCTCTACTTTTTAATATGCTGTCTAGGCTGGTCATAACTTTTCTTCCAAGGAATAAGCATCTTTTAATTTCATGGCTGCATTCACCATCTGCATTTATTTTGGAGTCCAAAACTATAAAGATGCCACTCTTTCCACTGTTTCCCCATCTATTTCCCAGGAAGTGATGGGACCAGATGCCATGATCTTCGTTTTCTGAACGTTGAGCTTTAAGCCAACTTTTTCACTCTCCTCTTTCACTTTCATCAAGAGGCTTTTCAGCTCCTCTTCACTTTCTGCCATAAGGGTGGTGTCATCTGCATATCTGAGGTTATTGATATTTCTCCCGGCAATCTTGATTCCAGCTTGTNAGTTCTTCACTTTCTGCCATAGGGGTGGTGTCATCTGCATATCTGAGGTTATTGTTATTTCTCCTGGCGATCTTGATTCCATCTTGTACTTCATCCAGCCCAGTGTTTCTCATGATGTACTATGCCTATAAGTTAAATAAGCAGGCTGACAATATACAGCCTTGACATACTCCTTTTTAGGATAACACAATGATGCACAAGAGAAACTTTCTGTTCATAGAAATCTTCTGATTATGGAATGACATATTTCAAATTTATCCAATTGCAAAACCTAATGAAGTGATGAATCTAGGCCATGATTATTAATGTTGATTTTCATCATAAAATGCAACCAAGCAGACACTCTGCACTTCTTGTAGAAACATACACCACCATCTATGAAGTACTCTTGCTGTCATATCAACTTGAGTCAAGCATCCAGGTGTACTTATACCATAAATTCAGAGGATGGAGGAGCAGAATCAAATTGGACCTATCAAGGAACTGTGAGCAGTTCATAGAGGTGGTGACCTATTAGAACATACACAGTGCCTTAGCTAGATAAAAAGTTGACTTTAAGCATTTGGCATGAACAGAGAGATACCAATTAGCTGACTCAGAACTTACCTTTTCATCCTTACTATCTTCCTTCTATTCCACCTACTTGACTTCTCTTTTAATTAAGATGATAATATTTATGATTACATAAGACTGAGGTATAACTTTTGAGTCAAGACTGCCTTTTGCTGCTCAAAGCGACTGTAGGAATTTGTTTTACCAAATAGGACTCAAGGAAGTTTCCAGACCGCCTGAATTCTTATAGATATGGGGAAAATATAGTTCCTTGTCAACACTGAATAAGTTTGAGAAGGCAATAGGAGAATAAAGTTAAGTTGTTTATGATTACACTCAAGGGCCCTACCATTTTCCCATTTCCCATGAGTATTTCCCAAATACTCATAAGCAAAATTGAATATTTCTTGAGACTCATCATCAAAACAGTGAAAAAGAGCTATATAAATATCCTTTGAAGCCTCAGTTTAGAAGTCTGAGTTGGAGTTTTGATGATGGCTACCTAATCTTCAACTAGATGCATGTATGTTAGAATTGTTTGTTATGTCTTCCAGAAGTACTTTTCAACATATTCCTGAATGCAGAATCCCAATCCTATTATTTATCCTTTCTGTTCACTTTTCCAGAAGGAGGGAATTTGGATATCACAATCAGTGTAAATGATTATGGATTTCACTAAAAGTATTTATTCATTGATGGTATATACTTCATTAGAGAAAGAATATTTGTTGGTTTTGTTTACTTACACATAACCAGACCCTAGAACACTGGTGTACAGTAAGTGTTCAGTGAATAACCTCTGAATGAATGAAGTCTGAGTTGTCTTACAGCTCAGGAGTTTAGGTTCTAGAAGATGCTGCTGCTGCTGCTGCTAAGGCGCCTCAGTCATGTCCGACTCTGTGCGACCCCATAGACAGAAGCCCACCAGGCTCCCCGTCCCAGGAATTTTGAGGCAAGAACACTGGAGTGGGTTGCCATTTCCTCCTCCAATGCATGAAAGTGAAAAGTGAAAGGGAAGTCTTCGCTCAGTCGTGTCCAACTCTTAGCGATCCCATGGACTACAGCCTACCAGGCTCCTCTATCCATGAGACTTTNGGCAAGAACACTGGAGTGGGTTGCCATTTCCTCCTCCAATGCATGAAAGTGAAAAGTGAAAGGGAAGTCTTCGCTCAGTCGTGTCCAACTCTTAGCGATCCCATGGACTACAGCCTACCAGGCTCCTCTATCCATGGGACTTTCCAGGCAAGAGTACTGGAGTGGAGTGCCATTGCCTGCTCCTCTAGAAAATGCTAATCGACTTCAATTTTGTACTGTAATAGTTGTATGAAGATAAATTTAACATTTCTTCTTCCCAATTCTATAACATACTCAATAAGGGAGTTGCTAACTGAAGAAGTGATGAAAATGAAGATAATTAAAATGAGAGCAGTATAAAGTAAAGTTAAATGAAATAACCCTTTAGAGAAATGAACTCTGATTATTTAATCTTATGGTAAGAAAATATTTTAAGTTGATAAAATAGAATGCACTTTGTGGTGGAGATGAGGCTGCTGAGATAGTGCATTTTTTTAATGTTTAATTAATCAAATGTGTAATATTGAACAGCTTATATTTTAAATTTAATTTTTACTTTAATTTTTATTAACATACAGTTGATTTAAAATGTGCTGTGTTTCAGGTATACAGTAATGTGATTCAACTCTACATATATATGTATGTATATATTCAGCTATATGTATATATATATATATATGTATGTGCTTGTATATTCTTTTTCTGATTCTTTTTTCTTATATGCTATTACAAAATGTTGAGTATAGTCCCCTGTGCTATATGGTAGGTTCTTTTTGGTTATCTATTTCATATATAGTAGTATATGTATATTAATCCCAAACTACTTTTTATTTTAACCTTTTAGAAGTCATTGTTTTAAACTCCACCTTTGATTGTGAATTATCGTTAGACCAATACTTCTTGTTCTACCTAGAAGCAGTAAATGCAGATTTTCCTTTATGTTATTCTGTTACCATTAGTTTATTAGTATGACCTTTTTTTTCCAATGAGAGTGTATTCCTCTTAAATTTTCATTTATTATTGTGGCTAGTTTTATAAAGATAGAACACAGCAAAAGATTGTGTTTTATTGATTGGTGAAGCTATGATGCAGGACTATAAAGCAGTGTGTTGAAGTATTAAATATTCTTCCTCTTTGTCCTACTTCAGGGACATCTTGGAGGTTAAAGGGTCTCACACAAATGAAATGATAAATCCAGTTTACATAGTTTCCCTATAGACATTGAACTGCTTCTTTCTTATTATGTCTGAATAAAACTCATTATCTATTTTGTTTCAGTAATAATTATGAGATTCTCCCCTAAGCCTGTCTCTTATACACATCTTGTCCNTAGTTTCCCTATAGACATTGAACTGCTTCTTTCTTATTATGTCTGAATAAAACTCATTATCTATTTTGTTTCAGTAATAATTATGAGATTCTCCCCTAAGCAATTCTTTACTGTCTCCATTATTCTCCATCTTATAGAATACTCTGGAAAGGCAAGCATATAAATATGATAAAAGAATTAAGCTGTTGAAATAAATTAATTTATTGTACAACAATGTATTCAAATCTTACTTGCTCAATGGATTTTACTTTAATGAAATTCTTCAAAGAATAATACATCATGTTCCAAAGATTGAAATTATACATTAAGTAAAATGACTTAATATGTTGTGTCTCAGTTTATAGAAACTTTCAATTGAATACTTAAGCTTTAAAAGCATAAAATTTGCATATATTAAAATATTTCTTTAAGTAAAAGTATTAAATATTGTCTTTGCATCTTTTGTTCCTAGACAAAAAAAGCAATTAAAGTAAAAATAAGCTGAAGCTATATAAATACTACAATTTCACCTNTACTTAAGCTTTAAAAGCATAAAATTTGCATATATTAAAATATTTCTTTAAGTAAAAGTATTAAATATTGTCTTTGCATCTTTTGTTCCTAGACAAAAAAAGCAATTAAAGTAAAAATAAGCTGAAGCTATATAAATACTACAATTTCACCTATGTTGCCTAAGCCTTAAATTATGTTTTAAGATGTATTTTACATTAAGATTTTAATCCAGTTTATTTTTTACTTAGTTTATTATATGACTTTTAGAGGGTTATGAATGTGTAAGTGAATAAATGAATAATGCATGAATGAAAAGAATCATCCAAGAAAACTTTTACAATTAAATACATTGACTAATGAAATAATTGTTTACCCCATGTGGAAAATAAGTAACTTTTCAATGACACAACCATTGTTACTAGAGTTTTGTGCATTAAATATTTTAGAACTTTGTGAGTTAAATATCTCAGGGAAAAAAATCAGTTTCTCATGCTTTCCATTAGTGCCACTGAGAAATCTCTTAGGACAGGAAAACTCATACTTGCAAAATGATTTTAAAGGGGTTGATTTATTCCAAGATTGCACTTTACCTCTGTTTGGCCAAACACATTCCACTGAAAATATGATCAGTTACATAATTATTAGAAGTAATATTAAAATGTTTGGATGGATAAACATTGACTTGAGTGAACTTTTGAATAAAATAGAATGGCTAATTTAGAAAATATTATTTGTATAACATATAATAATATTCTTTGTTTAATGTATACCATATATTTCTGCATAATCTAATTGTTAGGATTTAGATGTAATAGAAATTAGCTTAAAACTTGGACAAACTTAGGTACCTCTTTATTAGAAAAATCTGAGTCTATATAGTGTGTATCTGGTCTTGTGTGCAATTAACTACAGCATGAATTATTTATATAGACATTTATACAGACTAAAAAGGAGTTTTTCTATACAGTTTTATAAATCCATGCTTTTTAATAAATGCACAGATACTCCAAAAATGACACAAATTCCAAGCTTTGAGTGCTACACAGAAGCCAAGTTTCCCTTTCATTTGTGATTTCAGAGACTTGATGCGAACTTTATTACCTTTTTTAAATTAAAAACTGTGGTTCAGTTCAGTTCAGTCACTCATGTCCATACATGACTACTGGAAAATGATAGCCTTGACTATACACCTTTGTTGGCAAAGTAATATCTCTGCTTTTTAATATGCTGTCTAGGTTTGTCATAGCTTTTCTTCCAAGAAGCAAGCGTCTTTTAATTTCATGGCTGCAGTCACCATCTGCAGTGACTTTGGAGCCCAAGAAAATTAAGTCACTGTTTCCATTGTCTCCCCACCTATTTGCCATGAAGTGATGGGACCAGATGCCATGATCTTCGTTTTTTCAATGTTGAGTTTTAAGCCTACTTTTTTCACTCTCCTCTTTCACTTTCATCAAGAAGCTCTTTAGTCCCTCCTCACTTTCTGTCCTAAGAATGGTATCATCTACATATCTGAAGTTATTGGTATTTCTCCTGGCAATCTTGATTCCAGCTTGTGCTTCATCCAGTCCAGTGTTTCTCATGATGTCCTCTGCATATAAGTTAAATAAGTGTGGTGACAATATACAGACTTGACATACTCCTTTCCCAATTTGGAACCAGTCCCTTGTTCCATCTGGCTCTAAATGTTGCTTCTTGACTTGCATACAGATTTCTCAGGAGGCAGGTAAGGTGGTCTGATATTCTATATCTTAAAGAATTTTCCACAGTTTGATGTGATCCACACAGTCAAAGGCTTTGGCGTAGTCAATAAAGTAGAAGTAGATGTTTTTCTGGAACTCTCTTGCTTTTTCCATTATCCAACAGATGTTGGCAGTTTGATCTCTGTTCTTCTGCCTTTTCTAAATACAGCTTGAACATCTGGCAGTTCATGGCTCATGTACTGTTGAAACATGGCTTGGAGAATTTTGAACATTATGTGCAAATGAATATATTCAGACAGAAAAAAGATAAACTATTAATACATGCAACAACCTGAATGAATCTAAGAAACATTTTGTTGTATAAAAAAGGCAGACATGAAAAATTAGGTACTGTATGAGTTAATTTTTGTGAAATCTAGAACCAGCCAAACCTCTTTCTGGTGATAGAACTCAGAAAGCAGCTGCTTATGGGGATGGGAGAAATAGGTTGGAAAGGGGCATGGGAATCTTTCTTGGTTATGGAAATTATCGAGAGCTTGACAAACTCATTAAACTGAACACATAATAAGTTCATAGTTTGAAGCTGTTTTAAGTTCAACTTAAAGGTGAATGGTAAAAAGAAAGATTTATAATCCCAGTTGCTTTTAAATTATAATTAGAAGATGGGCAGTAACTTTTAGCATCAGGATGTGGGTTCTCCATTCTTTTAAATCATATATGTGCTTGTTTCTTAGAAATTTAGGTCATTTGTCTGCAATGTGACCTATAGAATGCAGACTACTTAGAAGCATGACTTGTTTGATTTATTTAGCTTGGAAAAAAATTACTGATAATTGTGTTCATTTTTCACGTTGAGACATAGATTTTAAAAATATGCATTGCAACTATAAAAAGTAGACTTTAGTTGACTTTTTTTTCCTTTTCTTTTGTTATGGATTCTTTGACCTGGCAAATTCTTTGTTGTAAAGTTTCTTGTGTCTAATTTTTATTCTATTGAATACATACTAAGAAATAGTTTTATATTTAGATTTTGGAAGAGGGCTTGGCTATTACTGAGGGTTATTTTCTTTTTATTTGTATGATCCTCAAGAATGAAGCCTTAGTGTAACTGTTTAAGATGATTATTGACAATGTGTAAGATTGAAAAATTAAAAGCATATGAGACAAGTGATGTTCAGTCTAGGATATATGTTAAAATCACCTGGAGAGTCCTAAAAAATATTGGTTTCTGGGCCCCACAGCAGATACAGGGTAAATGCACCTACCAGGAGGCCTAAACGAACCAATTTATACCCTCATATTTCTGGAGTCTAGAAGTCTGAAAGCAAGGTGTCAGCAGTACCACGCTTCCTCTGAGATTCTGGGTAGAATCCTTCCTTGAGTCTCCAAAGATCCTCATGGTGGCTAGCAAGCTTTGGCAATCTTCGGGTTGCAGCTGCAGAGGTCACATCTCTACCTCATCTTCACATGATGCTTTTCCTTCTTCACAGTTTTTCTCTCTTTCACATTTTCCCCATATGTTCACAATGTCCTCTTGTGAAGACATCTGTCATGTTCAGTGGAGCAGCCATGCTATTTTAGTATGGCCTTATTGCAATTAATTTCATCTACAAAGACCCTGTTTCCAAATGCTCACATTCATAAGTATCCATAGGTCAGGACTTCAGTCATTCTGAGGGGACACAATTCAACTCATGTAAGCCAGAATCTCAGGGAGTAAAGCCCAGGCATAAGCATGTTGAGGAACTTCCCAGGTGATTCTAATGGAAAGTAGAATTGCAAACCATCACTGGGTTAAATGAACTTTTGAGATTGAAGACAGGCATTACTCTTTCTCTGTTAGTATAAAGCCTTAAACTTGTCTGTTTTTTATATTACATTAGCCTTTGATATTTTGAAAATAGCGTCCTATAGGCTGATTTCATTTTAGAACATCTTCTGGTTTCAGTCCGCTTTTATGTCATATTTGCATTTTTGCACTCTAATCAGGAATAATTTGCTTATTATTTATTATGTATCATGTATCAGTTGACTTATAGACTTCCAAATATTTATGAATTATTGAAAAGTGTTTTTCAAGGACAGTGTGTGTTCATATCTGAAGGTGTAAATATCTCTTTGCTCAAAGAAGCAAATGTTAACAAATGAGTATTTTATTTATTAATCTGTAAATCCATTTAAAATAGCTCAGTGGAGACAGTTATACAACAGATTGGGCTGGCCAAAAAGTTTGTTTGGGTTTTTCAGTAAGATGCAACAGAAAAATCTGAATGAACTTTTTGGCCAACACAATATTTCCACATTGATCTCACTGGGAAGGTGCTAGGCTTGGGTAAGAAACGGAGTAGGACCTGAGTGTGAACATAGGAGAGGATCAGGAAATATAATACTACGTTTCCCTTGGATACACCTAATACATTATTCATTAATTTTCAGTAATATATTTGTGAGTTGCATTGATGCTAGGAGTCTGAAAATTACCAGAATCAAAATTATTCAAATGTCAAATAATAATAGATTTCCATGGTCCCTTAAAATGTGACTGCCTAAGTATATCCAGAGAAGTCCCATAATGAAATAGCTGTTAACAGCTCCTCTGGTATTATTTTGATGATGTCACTATGATAATTTGTGTGTTAAATGATCCTAAATACTTGCTGAATCAATAGACTCTATGTATTAGGTTTTTTTTATAAAGATAATTGTCTAGAGTTAAAATTTGCTTTGTTCTGTTAATTCTTTGTTGTCGAATGGTTCTAAACTGGATGTCTTTTTTGACCTCTATTTTTATCCAAAGAGGGGATTTACATTTGTCATTACTACAATGGTGTTCACCTATTTTCTTTCTATTCTTTTCTTACTTAGACTTATAGTTGTTGGTGGGAAGGAAGGAAAAGATAGGTAGTTTGGGATGAACATATACACAGTGCTTGCTATATTTAGAATGGATAACCAAGGAGAACTTACTGTAGGGAACTCTGCTCAATGTTATGTGACAGCCTGAATGGTAGGGGGATTTGGAGAAGGATAGATACGTGTATATATATGGCTGAATCCTTTTGCTGTTCACCTGAAACTACCATAACATTGCTCTTCGGCTATATCTCAATTTAGAATAAAAGTTTAAAAAAATTTAAAACATAAATAAAATGTCTTTTAATCCCGTTAAATGTTGGTGGAAAAATGTGATGTCTTCACATTTCTGTAGCATTAAGAAAAACCAACATACCCTAAGCAAGGGTCCAATGTATTTACCTCTTTTCTTCCCCCCCACCCTNCTGGCAGCCACCCGTCATCACACCGCAGCAGCAGTGTGTCCAGCTCTCCAGCGAGGACTGAGAGCTCCTCCGACAGAATTCGTAGGTGTCATTCTTCCACTTGTCACCATTTTAAACTTTATTAGCTGCAGCTGGCTTTTCTAATCAAAATACCCTCATTCTGAAGAGATCTCAGATGTATCATGTTCTGAACCTCTGTAGCAGTAGCCATCCCTCAAAATTATGTTTCCCAGTTTGCAATAGCATGAGGTATGGTAGTACATTAACAATTCTGATATAAACTCCCTCTTTTTGATGCCACACATAAATATTTGAGCTTTGAAACAGTTAGAGAAAGAAAGTAACCTTCTAGATTAGTTTCTGAAGTAAACACCTCCAACTCTCAATTATCTAGTATCCAAATATACTGTGTATGAATTATTCCTCTTCATTCCTTCAATTCCTTCCTTGCTGGTTTTTAAACATTTACAATTTTNTTGAAACAGTTAGAGAAAGAAAGTAACCTTCTAGATTAGTTTCTGAAGTAAACACCTCCAACTCTCAATTATCTAGTATCCAAATATACTGTGTATGAATTATTCCTCTTCATTCCTTCAATTCCTTCCTTGCTGGTTTTTAAACATTTACAATTTTTAAACTTCATCCTTGCATTGACGAAGAAGGATAAAAGAAATAGATTCAAAATAACTGTTTTGAGAAAAACACATTTCATAATCATTCAGATGATCAATAGATTGAAGAGTTTGAAATTGGTCAAATTTAGGATTTGAATTAGTAACAGTCAATAATGCATATGATCTTCACATGTTATTATTATAAAATTCTAAAAAGTAGGTTCATACTTTATTTTGTGATCACATTTTCAGATATTTAATCCTTGTCCTCATGATCAAGAAATTTAAAGTAAGGTTGAGGGTTATTGTTAATTGCTCAGTCATGCCTGACTCTGCAAACCCATGTACTGTAGCCCGCCAGGCTCCTCTCTCCATTGGATTCTCCAGGCAAAAATACTGGTGGGTTGCCATGCCCTTCTCCAAATTATTCTACATTTTTTTAAAATGTATTTTTTTTCAGTGAAAGTAAGGTTTTATGGAATGACTTTTTTTCACATTTTTTCACAAAACCAAGATTTTCATGGGCAATTTATTAAGAAATATATTGATTGGATTGAGATCATGAGGGTATTTGGTCTTCTGCTTTATCCTGTCAGTAGTGACAGATTACTCTTAATAATTCAAGAAAGAAATTATTGTTTTAAATCATTCAACCATTTAATAGATATTAATGGGCAGTTTTATTTTTAAATTTGAGTTCAAAATCAAATTTTAAAGAAGTACTTTGATATCTCTTAAACTCAGGGTTTTGTCTACTAGGCTGTGTGAGTGCATGTTCAGTTGCTTCAGTCATTTCCAACACTTTATGATCCCATGGACTGTAGCCCTTCAGGATACTCTGTCTATGAAGACTGCATTGGGTGGCCAGCATCCTCCTCCAGGGAATCTTCCCAATCCAGGGATCAAATTGACATCTCTTGCATCTTCTGTATTGCAGGTGGATTCTTTACCGCTTAGCCACTGGGGAAGCCCACTGACTAGAATAGAATATGAATATTGAATTTCAGTGCTATTTCAGTTCCTTAACTTGTTGAAAACTCTATTTGCCCTCTCATGCCTCTAAAACTATTCTAAATTATATTTTAAATTTATAGACTTAGAGTGTTCTAGCTTTAAGACTGTAGTTTTTGCAGTTACAGAAGGCTCAGGAGAGGATGCATTACATTAGATAAAGCCTGAATAGTTCATTGGTAATAGTTATAGTGGTATGACCACTCAAAAGTATTCTAGACATTAAAAAACATACCTATTTTATGAGATAAATAGAGGATAAAATAGTTTCATTTTCAATATATTTCTGCTTGTTCTTAAGAATTATCATAGTTATCAGTCCTCATGTTGTTCAACTTAGATTATAATTTTAAAGTTAGACCGTGATATTTTATTTACTTCTGATTCCAAAGAGTTTAAATAGGTTATTTGAATATTGTTTATTATGGTGTTTTATTCTTTTATCTTTTGTTTTGGACTTGACAGCTGTCCATCAGAATGGGTTGTCCATGAACCAGATGCTGATGGGTTTGTCACCAAACGTACTCCCTGGGCCCAAAGAGGGAGATTTGGCTGGTCATGACATGGGACATGAGTCAAAAAGGATGCATATTGAAAAAGGTAATATATGATAATGAAGTCTGTTTTTCCTGCTCGACATATGAACTAAGTTTTAATCACAGAATAAGTATATTTCTAAATTACATTAGAAGATGGTATAAACGTTTTAAAACCCTATAATATTAGCATTAAGTAAAAATTAAGTCTACTCAACAAAAAAAGAAATATGAATAAAGAGCTGCTGTGATTCTCTTAAACAACAGGTAAGTGTTCATTTATTTCCCAGTATATTTAGAAAAAGAGATTTTTTTTGGTTTCAGTTGTTATCTCTCAATTCCTGAAGGTCTAAAATTTGTCTTCCTCCATGTCTTCAGGGTCTAGAGTCCTTTTACTTAGCATATTAGAGCAAGGACGATATACAAATGATTACTATGAGTATTTTTTGGAATAAAAGAGATGGTCATTTGGTCAATCAAGAAATATAGTGAAGATTATAACCAATGTACTAGAATTGTTGTTCAGTCACTAAGTTGTATCTGACTCTGTGACCCCTTGGACTGCAGCATTCCAGGCCCCTCTGTCTCCCAGAATTTTCCCAAGTTCATGTTCATTGCATCAGTGATGCCATCCAACCATATCATGCTCTGCTACCCTCTTTTCCTCCTGCCTTCATTCATTCCCAGCATCATGGTCTTTTCCAATGTACTAGCCAGTTCAGTCAGTTCAGTCACTCAGTCGTTTCTGACTCTTTGCGACCCCATAAATCACAGCAAGCCAGGCCTCCCTGTCCATCACCACCAACTCCTGGAGTTCACTCAGACTCACGTTCATCGAGTCAGTGATGCCATCCAGCCATCTCATCCTCTGTCATCCCCTTCTCTTCCTGCCCCCAATCCCTCCCAGCATCAGAGTCTTTTCCAATGAGTCAACTCTTCACATGAAGTGGCCAAAGTACTGGAGTTTCAGCTTTAGCATCATTCCTTCCAAAGAAATCCCAGGGTTGATCTCCTTCAGAATGGACTGGTTGGNGTGCAGCCATCCAGCCATCTCATCCTCTGTCATCCCCTTCTCCTCCTGCCCCCAATCCCTCCCAGGATCAGAGTCTTTTCCAATGAGTCAACTCTTCACATGAAGTGGCCAAAGTACTGGAGTTTCAGCTTTAGCATCATTCCTTCCAAAGAAATCCCAGGGTTGATCTCCTTCAGAATGGACTGGTTGGATCTCCTTGCGGTCCAAGAGACTCTCAAGAGTCTTCTCCAACACCACAGTTCAAAATCATCCATTCTTCAAGCGCTCAGCCTTCTTCACAGTCCAACTCTCACATCCATACATGACCACTGGAGAAACCATAGCCTTGACTAGACGGACCTTAGTTGGCAAAGTAATGTCTCTGCTTTTCAATATGCTATCTGGTAGTTGCTTCTAAATTGCATGCAACAAATAAGCCCAGATAGTGCAAAGCTTTAACATTTTCTATTTATATTTGATTTGTACCAGCATGACTTGTTTACATAGGCAAACATTTGTCTTTTCATGCCCTACTTCATGAAATACTTTCATGAAGAATTGAAATATTATTTTAACATGCATGTTGAAAATTTATGCTGTTGAATGCAAATTCATGTTTTCGAATGGCAAATTTAAATTAGGACAACTGGAGCCTTGCCATATCTTTATCATCTTAATACTTTCAAATTTTAATAATAACATAGACTGTATACTTTGATATCTTTTTTGATATGACTATCAAATAACCAGTGTTATGAAATGGATTATTTCTTTGGAAACAATTTATTACTCAAAAGGCACAATTAATTGGATATCAAAAAGGAAAATGAATACACTTGGACATTTAAATGGCAGAAAGAAACGTTTACAGAAGGACTAAGTTAAGGTTGGAAAACTTCTTTCCTCAGAAATAATTATTCGCCAAAAGTAAAAATGCTTACACAACCTTGTTTTTCTTTTCCACATGAATACAGTTCACCTGAAACCTCAGGAAGAAAGAAAACAATATTTACATAAATTAAATTATCTGTATTATGCAGTTAATGATAAAATGGTAATCTTTACTAGGTTCTAATATGTCAAAATGTAGGCATTATTGAGAGCAGCATTAAGACAATTTCAAATACTTTTGAAATTCACTACCAAGTATTATCACTAAGCTGAGTGGAATCTATACAAGTACATAAGTGTGTCAGATTGTCTCTAAATGTCTGATTCTAATCTTTCTGTGACTTCTTCTTCAACAATGAAGAAAAATGTTATATAGAATACATTATGTATATTTTGACATGTGTTTTATATTTAATGAAAAAATGATTTGTGAAAATCTACAGTAATAAATTTTTCATAGAGGATTTAAGTTTTAAGTAAGAATGTTTAAAAATAAAAATCCATTACTAGGGTTAAGCAGCCATTCTCCACTAATGTCTTGCAGTAGAATGAAACCCTACAGAAAAAGTTTTTAGTGACATTTTTCACAGTTTTCTCATAGATACTATATAGCTAGTTTCACTTAAAATGCATGAGAGATGTTTTATACAGTAGATGTTTATACAGTAGGTATCAGTATATTAGTGATTAATTCTCTTGCAGAATCTTGGTGAAGCAAGTATGGGAGTGAAATATAAAAGCTCAGAGGTGGTAGGTAAGAGACCACTAAAGGCATGATCAAAACAATGTGACTGAAACAATGAGTCCCCCTGGAATTTTTGGTGGAGAGCTTTCTACAAATCTCATGTTTCAATGAACTGAACTACACCTTTTTGTAATGGCTTCTCTTTTTGGAATTCATGAGTTGTATCTGCCTATCTGTTCATCATCTGTCTATATACCTATCATCTATTTGTTACTATTATTATAATATTGCCATTATAGAGCCTTTCCTGAGATACAAAAATAGATTTTTATAAGGATCCTACTGCTGGTTTTCCTGTGTGCCTGTCCCTTAAATTTTCATTACAACACTTGCCTTGTTGTTCGGAAATTCTTTTTTCATTGGTCTGCTTCCAGTGCTACATTGTAAATTCCGAGGAGGTCATGTGTGTACTGCATTTCCTTGAAAAGGACTAGACAGTCTATTATGTGAGTCCATATTTACCTGAGCTGAATTGCTAAAAGATTCTAAGAGATGGTGAAGGTAAGTTAAAATAACTGTGAAGATGAAAGGCAAAAGGTGGAATTATGGAACCCTTAGAACATACATGTGTATGAAATAGTAGCATATTCTGGCTATGAATATACACAAAAACTTTTTCTATATCACTATAATTTTATCACATGTTAAGTTTTAGAATTGTTTTGCTCTCAGAATAAAGACCTTGGTATAACCCAATAGTCTTTCAATATCTGAATGCATATTTTATTTTTTTAAAGTACATTTTATTTTAATATTTGCCCTAGGGATGTGAAGCTACCATTAAATTCTTAATTTCAAATATAATTATGGGGTCATGGACATTGTAATAGACATTGATACTCTTATAGTAAGAGTTTTATTATATGATGCTCATCTTTTGTATGTATCTCATCTCTTCTATTTTTCAGCATACTGAATTATTAGTAAAGATTCATAGGCTTTCTAGATTGATAGGGTCTACTAAATTAAAAAATTTTTTTTCATAACTACATTCATCATGTGCCTTGTACTCGCCCTGTAACTTTCTTAGTACACGTATCTGTATTAAAACAAGTGACTTCATTTAGAGACATTTGTAGAGAAATTAATTATATGCTTGTGTCATTTTAGGCTTGGACTTCTTAAATGAAATTTGCTGCTCACCACTTTGAATCATCCAAAAGATAATAATTCTTAAGAAAACATTGATGTTAAAAATAGATACCAAAATTAATTTGGGTACTGAGAATCATCATGGCCTAAAATCTTAATCATCAGTAACTTTTAAGCATTTTTAAATCATCTTAATATTAAAAAGTTGTTGACTTTATTCAACTAGACAGAATATTTTTCACCATTAGTCGAAGGATCAGTGGCTATACAAGCATTAGAATTCAAAGTAATAAGTGCTGAGTAAACTCTCCCCTTAGTTTTTAAAATAAAAACACTCTAAAGGGTTTTTGAATCCAGGAAGAGTTTAATTAGAATACATTCAAAATATAAATAGGAAAAAACAAGTTAGTGTATCAAACAGTAATAGACATACATTATTTCAGTGATCCTAAAGGTTAGGAGAAATGATTTTAATAGAATGAACTTTGATTAAAATTGGGGGTTTATCAAAGATATGTCCTGAGGAAATCTTCGACACAGCTGGTAGCCTCATAAACAGTCTTATGTCTTCTAACTTTTCCAAACATACTCCAAGTTCTCTAGACCTTCTGGATTAAAAAAAAAAAAAACATTGCTGATTTTTGCCCTCAGTCTAAAATTTGTGAAATATATAGGACTAATTGATATTTTAATTTTTTTTAATTGAAGTAGTTAAAAAATAGTTCATAGTTGTTTTACAATGTTGTGTTAATTTCTGGTGTATGACAAAGNGGTGTTCAAGATTTCCAATGCTTAACAGACTTGTTTGGAAGGTTCTCATTCTGATATTCTGAATTTGAAGACAGAGCATCAGAGGCAATGAAGTAGTTAGCAAACTGGCCATACTGAAATATCTTCTTATTAATGTATTCTTAGCATCCAACCTTGTGGACCATTTTCCTATACAACATCTATTTTAAATGACTACCATCACTTTTCTCCTGTTTGTGGAAATTAATTTTTTGAAATATATTTCCTTTTGCACATTTTTCATTACTTAAAAATTCTAATTTTTGGATTATCTTCAAAAATGGCTTCCTATTTTGAATTCTAGATTGACATTATACAAATTAATTTATAGTAAACATCGCACACATACATGAAAAATCTGAACCCAGTAGTATTTCGTCTGACTGTATAGATCTGCATGTAGTTAAAAGCCCTTTTCTTTAGAAATTTCCATATTTTGGTAATGTTATGTGGGCCATTGTAAAATTAACTACTTCAATGTTACCTGGAGTAAACTTTACATTTTCCAGGAATTTATTATTACATAATTCATATGAACTTTACTAAAAGAAATAACATTTATTGATGATGAAGATGTCAGTTGCTACTCCAGGACATCCATAACTTAAGGTTTAGGTAACTTTTTTGGATACTTAGAAAGTTGAAGTATATTACTTTTTGCAGATAATTTTCATGAATTAGTTGCCAAAACAATCAATTAGAGAACATTAATATTTATTTTTGGATACGTTATCAATAATAATTACATTTATAATAATTTTACTTACTAGAGTAGCTTTGCTTTTACTTGGTCAGATGAAATGTTTTTTCCCCCGTGGAGAAAACGGAATAGACTATTAATTACTCCACTTACTCAGCTTTATTTTTTGAGCTCTTTTGATAGGCACAAAGTGACTCACTTCCTCACTATTTAAGAAATATTTTTATGTAGTCATGCCAATAGCTAATATTTTTATAGCATTAAAAGTGAGAT